>ML415149.1:21119-33385 GCA_005239525.1 Nicotiana knightiana
AAAATATATATATATATATATATATATATATATATATATATATATATATATATATATATATATATATATATATTATTTATTATTATTGTTATTGTTACGGGGGAATAAGGGAGGATTTTGTGTTGTCTGTTGGGATCGGGATGCGCGCCGCATCATTTTATGTGTTTCATGTATTTTTCTCTGACTGTGTAAGTTATTCTGTAGTTTTACATTTCACTTAAGGATTGGTTATAGCTGGATACTGATAAGACACTTGAGTTATGTATTTATTTCTGAAATTACTATGTTTAGTCATTACCTCTTGCCTTGCGGAGTCATTAGTAAGATAATATTTTAAAAATGAAAGAACTAATATCATGTTACCTTGTGTGACTTTAAGTTAGAACCCGCCATTTATTTAGATACTTACCATTTTCTACTAGTTGTCATATCTTACTTCAACTGCTTTCTCAACTTAATCTTCTCAACCTGTCTGGGGTTTTATTTTACCTACAAAGGAACTGTTATTATGTTTTTAACCTAATAAACTCTACATTAAATTAAATGGCTTATCCGGTGTCGTATTTTATTTGGAAATATTATTTTCTTCACTCAAATGGTTTCTAAAAAAACTCATCTTTCTCACTGATTTCTTTACTTGGTCTTGAAACTGTAGTATTACTTTACGATGTATGAATGGAATCTCCTGAACACCTTAATTAGCACGTGCCACGGATATGATGTACCGAGTAGCACGTGGAATATGCCGTGCAAAGTGAAATGGAAATGCGTGGGAACCAGGTGCCATGTGTGCTAAAGGTTTGGAAGTTATGATTATGTTAGGAGATTACGAGGATTCAGATTGTTGAAATGGTATATTAGAAATGATTCGATTGGTTGAGTTAACGTTGCTTTCTTTACTTGAACTCATTTATTCTTCATCCGGACCCCAACTATGGTGTTGATTAATAGTTGGTCGATTCTTGTTGCCATTCGTGTTTTTGTCTTATTGTTACCACTGTTTGCAACTTGATATCCTTCTGTTATCGGTATTACGTTAACAGTAGTAGTGTTTCGACCTGGCCTCGTCATTACTCTACCGAGGTTAGGCTTGATACTTACTGAGTACCACAGCGGTATACTCATACTACACTTCTGCACATCTTTTTGTGCAGAACTAGGTACTTCGGACCGGGTTAGTTTTGATACTTCGCTCGGTGTGGATGGAGACTTCAAGGTGTACCTGTTGGACGTTTGCAGGCCCTGAAGTCACTTTCTGTTGTATTTTGTTTCCATTGTTTCATTTATTTCCGTAACAATGATGTATTTATTATGTATAACTAATCCTAGAAAGGCTTATGACTTGTACTACCAATTTTGGGAATTGTAAGTTTATAGAGAATTCAATTTCTAAAGTTGTTAGGCATTATTTAATTATTGTTATTCAGTATATGTTAGGCTTACCTAGTCCCTAAGACTAGGTGCCATCACGATATCCAACGGAGGGGAATTTGGGTCATGACAAGCTAGCTGCAGTCTTCCTAGTCACAGTCATTTGTGTATACAAACACCAACACGTAAGTTTAACTCAAATTTCCTATAACTCAGTTCTATAGTACAATTTAGATTTGAAAGAAGGGTAACCAACTCCTAAATGCCATGTAGTTCCCTGCTTACAAAATGTGGTTCACAACACATCTATAAACAAGACCCTAATAGACACGGCACATAGACTCCCTAGGATATAACTGCTCTGATACCAAGTTTGTCACGCCCGAACGTGGGGTCGAGACCGGCACCCGGTGCCTCAATTAACCTAGCGTACTAACTTGGGACTGAGGAACTCTAAACATATAATGTCATACTTTGTCCATGGGGTCACATTGCAAGACAATCTGCGAAGCAAAATATAAAAATGAACGGAAACTAGCTCTGACTAAGCATCAGTATAAAGCTAGGCCAACAAGTCCGTCATAACTACTACAAATGACAAACAAAAAAAATATATATGCGAGGCCTACAAGCCCAACATAATGCACTAACTGACAAGATATGTCTAGAAGCCTCTACTGATGGATATATTGTGATAAGAACAGGGCCCCGACCTACCCATAACATATATACATATATACACAATATGTACACAAAACCCTAGACCTGGGAACTCCGAAGGACGTAGAGCTTACCAATCAAGCTGACTCGAGCAACACCTACTGAGGAGGTCTACCTGTCTGTCTGTCTCAACCTGCACGCATGAAATGCAGCATCCCCAGAAAAGGGACGTCAGTACGAAATAATGTACCAAGTATGTAAGGCAATAAAATAACTAAAAGTTGAAAATGAAGTGATAATATAATAACTGAAAGTAACTTGGAGTCAAAGATGATATGGAGATATACTTACCTGCTGATACTGACTTAACTCTCTCAATATAGTAAGTAAAATAAATGCAAACTCATGAGTTACAGGATCATACCAAAATGAAGAAAGGTTTAGCCTTAACATACCTTATTACAATCTTTCCAATCACCAAGTTTAACTCGCCTCTTCGCACCTTAATCTACAACAACAATGATAATACTATCAATAAGATACAAAAGGTACAACTATCGCACAACGAACGACAAGTTTATTTTGTATTAAAACGGGCAGCATCTCCCCTTTAATCTTTACTTCCTACAAATTCAAGATAACACCAACAACACAAGAACACAACAATAACAACATACATACATTATTTTCCAATATTATATAAACCATAAAATACTACAAAATAGCCCAACACTCCAATCTCTTTATACACAAAACGACCACCGTAGTAGTGTCAAACGACTCGAAAATATTACGACAAATGACCAGACCACTACCCTGAATTTATGTGGTGTTTCTACACTCCCTTACACCTCCAAAACTCCATAAAACAATTGTAAAACACGCAATCCAACAGCAACACAAAACAGTCCACAAAATAGTCCGCTACAAGTAGGGGTGGGCGTTCGGGCAGTTTAGATTGAATATGAAATTGCGATTTGGATTTTTGGTTTTCGGATTTAAGAAATTACAATCCAAATCCAATCCAAATAATTTTGGATTGTATTGGATTATTTAAGTTCGATTTCGGATTAATCGGATTGGATTTTTAGAATTTTCGGTTCTGGCTTTTAAGCCTATAAGTTGAGCTTATAGAAAACACTCGACATAAAAATAGTCATTTAAATGAAGTAGAAAGATGGTTATCAAAATATGATTTAGTTATTGATATCTTCTCGACTCTATATAATGCCTATTCAAGAAAAAAGGTCTCGAATATGCAATACATCACACTAATTCAAATTATATATTATAAATTAAAATATTAAGCGGGAAAGGTGACCTCAAAATCCAATATTTAGTCAACTTCAGCCTCGATTCTTCAGTGTTTACAAATGCACGCATGGTGTGGCTGTGTGGAGAGACATGAGAGAAAAGAAAAACCCTATATTATATTTGATTTGGTAGAGAATCCCATATTGGACTTAGTAATTTGTATTGAATCTGTGGGATAATGTTTAATGGTCATGATACTAACGGAGATTTAGATTTATTAGTATTAGGTATGTATATGGATAATGCCGTAATGAGCTAATGTCTAACGGGTAATGCTAAATATAAGGTAAAAAAAATCGGATTTTCGGATATCCGAAAATCGAAGTCCCAAATCCAAAATCCAAAATTTTAAAAAAGAAAATTCGAACTCCAATCCATAATCCAAAAATCCAAAAAGATCGGATCTCCGATTTGCCCAAACTATGCCCACCCCTAGCTACAAGTGAATAACTCGAACTCACAGCTTCCTATCACTGTCCCATGAGTTCTTACAATTATAGAACGACTTTCCATATATCTCCAGCAAAAAAGATGGATAAAATAGAGTAGTAAACTTACCTTATTTGTTGAATAACTCATCTCCTATCTTGGTTGTCACGACCCAAAATACTAACTCAGGTCATGATGGCACCCAACACCGGGGTTAGGCAATCCCACACTCAGATTACTAAGGATTTTTCCCATATTTGAGTAAACATCCCAACACGTGCCAAGTTTTAAAGTTCAAAACATTAATTAAAAAATATAGTAATCCATTTTTAACCAAAAGCAATCGTAAAGAGGAGTGAGCCAGTATATATATATATATATATATATATATATACACACACAGACCCGCAAACCAAAATAACCACTACGTGTTGCCAGGAACTAGTGTCACAAGTCCTACGGGCATACTAACAGAATATACAAAAGATATAATATACAGTCCCACTGTCTGAAAGAAATAGATGGGAAATAAGCAAAAGAAAACTCCATGGTGCTGCCAAGGATCGTCAGGATAAGCAGCTCACCATGAAGTCAGGTCCAACTATGATCAGAATCGAGCTCCGGTCTGATAACTACAGAAGCGTAGCATGAGTACATAAACAAATATGTACCCAGTGGTCTCCTCTATGTGATCGCAGCCTGGACACTGCGATTGCAGAGCTTAGATGACCAGGCCCTCATGGGCCTTTTATGCGAATGCGGAGAGAGCCCTTCAGACGCACAAGGTAAAAAGTAGCTGGGCTGGCCCAAAGGCTAGGCTCTTGTGCGAACGCGGGTGGGGGTGTGCGATCGCACTGGGTCAGGAGCCCAACCCATCGCGATCGCGGTGCCTTTGTGCAAACGCACAGGGCATTCACCACCCCTGCCCAGTTCCTTCCTTGCGAACGCAGTAACCCATCCGCTATCGCAGAGAAGGAAACCAGACCTGGAATTTCTGGTGTTTTGAAATTAGCTCCGAGGGGTCCAAAACTCACTCGAGCCCCTCGGGACCCCATCCAAAGGCACTGGCGAGTCTGTATTCATGATACGGACTCGCTCGAATTTTGGAACGTGAAAAACAACAACGAAACTAAGAATTCGACCCCAAAACCAAATTGAATCAAACTTTGAACTTAAAGTTCTAGAATTCGCTAACAATGCGCCTAACCGACCTATACGACTCGGAATGACACCAAATTCTGCAAGCAAGTCATAAATGACATAACGGAACTATTCCCATCTCAGAATTCCGTTCAGACCTCGATAACACAAAAACACGTCCCAAACCACAATATTAACTTAAGGAAATTCTTATTTCGATATTGGGCGCTGAAACGCTCTCGGGTCATCCAAAATCCATTCCGAACATACCCCCAGGTCCGCAATCATCATACGAAGCTACCGGAATTGTCGAAACTCAATTCCGAGGTCATTTGCTCAAAATGTTGACCGAAGTCAAACTTGGCCTTGAAGGCCAACCTTAAGGAACCAAGTGTTCCAATATTGCTCTAAACATTTCTAAATCCCGGACCACCCGCCCCCGCAAGTCATAAATCACAATAAGCTGCTATGGGAAGTTTCATTTAGGGTAACGGGGTCCGATAACGCAAAACGACCGGTCGGGTCGTTACATTGGTTCTTCAAACTCTAGGTTTTACCTCCAACTAGAACTTGAAAATGAGAGAAATTTAATTAGGGTTTGTGTGTAATTTTTGGGAGGATGTTTGCAGAGGTTTAGGTCTGGTAATTGTGATCTCTTATTAGTGTATTATATGAATGAAATAGGCCTTTAAAAGGTCTCTTTGGACGACCCGAACTGGCCCAATTTTGTACATCATTTAAGCAAGTAGATGACACACCTACTTGTCACCTAGCAGCCTGTGCAGTCTCGCAAAAACGCATATATCTCTCTACTTTGATATCTTATTGACAAATGGTTTAATGCGTTTTCTTAGACGCATAGATCTTCAATTTTATGGGTGGAACACCCCGTAACTATAAGTATATTGGGATAAAATCGCAGTTACATTTGACCCAAACTTCAGTAAAACTTATGAACATAACTTGGGATAACCTTCATCGACTTTTGTTCTACAAGTTGCTTGACATCAAAACATAACACACGACTATCATACGACTAAAATAACTCATAACATAACCTCCTTATCATTTTAAGCAAGCTAGTCTCACCCCAAAAGTACATGTTATAACATTCTCAACTTGTCGACTTTCAACAAAACATTATTTTCTTCAATTACTTTAGCTTCTAAACCTTCCAACTCTCTGTGTACTTGTTGTTCATGATCTTCAATATTTGCAACCTCTGAGGTAACATGATTAACTCAATTTATATACTTGCAAAGATAATCTCATTTTTGGTCCTACATTAGTTTGCTTACAACGCACTTTTACGTACGACAACATAGGGTGTAACACTTTCCTTGGTGGAATTGGAAGATTTCTCATTTCGATCACACGCCATACTTTAATGTCGTATGACATTGTGTAGGTTTCCATGCACGCTTTCCAGTGTGAGAAGTGCTGGCCGTTAAAGTAGGGTGGTCTTAGCTGAGAGGTTCCTTCTTGGAATAATGCTCCAACAACTGTGTTTGACGCCATGATATTTTCCTCACTTGTTGTTAGACAATACTTGTGAGTCCTTGCTCTAATACCAATTGTAAGTACAAGAGGGGGTGATGGTAGGCTAGAAATACGAGTTTTTGGCTACTTTGCACCTATTATTTGCTACATTTTAATTTTATTTAAGCTAAAATATAGATAATTTATATTCATTACGTATTTTTTGTTGTGTAGGTTGAGATTTCGGGCTAAGACGAGTTTTTTGGAGCTAAATGGAATAAAAAAAGAAACTTTGGTGTCTGAGTAAAAGTTTGAGAGTCAAATCGGGATCGAGTTCGAGGGTCTAAAATCGAGTACATATGCAAAACTAGAAGAAAAATGCTCAAAGCCTATCACGATGTGACAAGGAAATGCCACACGAGGTGGCTTACAAATGTCACAACCCGAAATCCCACCATTGGTCCGTGATGGCGTCTAACGTTGAACCCGCTAGACAAGCCAACGTGTATAGATAAACTAGCATATTAACATCAATTTAATAGGATAAACTAAACGGTTCACAATTTAACAGCGGAAATAAATATGGTTTCAAGCTAAATAAGGACAACATAATACAACAACGCGTAAATTTTTCCCAAAACCTGGAGTCACAAACTCACGAACTGTCTAATAGAGTGCTAAATACAAAGTCTGAAAGGAAATACATGACTGTCTCTGAAACTATAGGAAAACGAGACAGAAATGAAGGCATAGGGATGGGAGAGACGCCAAGGCCCACGAACGCCAGCGGGTATACCTTGAAGCCTCTAGGATGAGCTGGAAGACACTCCCACTAATGATGTCCTCCGGGTCCGGTTGCGTAATCTGCACAACATAAAGAAGTGCAGGTGTAGAATCAGTACAACCGACCCTATGTACTGGTAAGTGCCTAGCCTAACCTCGGCGAAGTAGTGACAAAGCTAGAACCAGACTACTAAGTAAACCTGTGAAATTTGAATATATATATAAACAACGGAAAAGAAATACAGGAAGTAATCCATCAATAAGGGAAGGGGAACATGTTGTAGGGAGATAATAGTTTCATATAAGAAATCTTAAACAAAGAAAGGAACAACAAGGCCAGAATATCAATATGGACCAGAAATCACAAGCTTGCACGGCATCACCCTTCGTGCTTTTAATCTCGTCCTCACTATGCAATGTATAATGTAATCAATGTAAATCATGGCACGGCATCACCCTTCGTGCTTTTACTCTCGTCCTCACAATGCAATGTATAATGTAATCAATTTAAATCATGGCACGACATCACCCTTCGTGCTTTAACTCGATTTCCTCACAGTATAATCAATGAATATCGGTACGGAATGGTACATCGTACAGCACGGCATCACCCTTCGTGCTTTACACTCTTTCCTCACAGTATAATCAATGAATATCGGTACAGAATGGTACATCATATGGCACGGCATCACCCTTCGTGCTTTACACTCTTTCCTCATAATATCAAACAATGCACGGCTCACCCTTCGTGCTTTAACACTCTTCCTCACCCAAAGAGCAATCACAAACAAGGGCAAGGGAGTAACAGAATAGAAATAGAAATCCCGTCAAGGGAACAATAACAGTAATTTCAACATCCCAGCAAGGGAGACAATATCAAACAATGCATGGCATCACCCTTCGTGCTTTAACACTCTTCCTCACCCAAAGAGCAATCACAAACAAGGGCAAGGGAGTAACAGAATAGAAATAGAAATCCCGTCAAGGGAACAATAACAGTAATTTCAACATCCCAGCAAGGGAGACAATATCAAACAATGCATGGCATCACCCTTCGTGCTTTAACACTCTTCCTCACCCAAAGAGCAATCACAAACAAGGGCAAGGGAGTAACAGAATAGAAATAGAAATCCCGTCAAGGGAACAATAACAGTAATTTCAACATCCCAGCAAGGGAGACAATATCAAACAATGCATGGCATCACCCTTCGTGCTTTAACACTCTTCCTTACAATAGCAAACAGTGCACGGCATCACCCTTCGTGCTTTAACACTCTTCCTCACCCAAACAGCAATCACANTCGGCAAGGGAACAATAATAGTAATCCCAACATCCCAGCAAGGGAGATAATCACTAAAGCAACAATGACCCGGCGAGGGTATATTTTAGTAACTCTTTCTCTTTCTCTCACTTTCATTTCATAGTTTACCCTGTTACTTGAGCCAATGCTCCAAAGGATTCAACTATCTCATATATCTTCACCATACATGTTATAATTTGAGCCAATGCTCCAAAAGATTCAATTATCTCATATATCTTCACCATTCATGTTACAATTTGAGCCAATGCTCCTCGAAGTTTAAAGATCACAATTCCCTTCACATGCTCTTTACAACATATAGAAATCATCAATTAAGCATGGAAGTTACAACAAAATCGGAATATTCGCAATAATAAGACTCACGGTCATGCTAGACACCAATGTATAGATACTCGTCACCATGCCTATACATCGTACTCTACAATTAGCAAGTAGCAAATAAGACTCAACTCCTATTCCCTCAAGCTAAGGTTAGACCAAACACTTACCTCGGGTCCAAAATATAGCAATCAACCCTCTAACACCGCCTTTCCTTTAGAATTCAACTCTGGAATGGTATTATTTAGGCATAATCAACTCAAGCATATCAATAAGGAGTCAATAATTCAATTACATAGCCTAATTACCCATCTCCATGCATTCTTCCAAAATAACAAAATTTGACCCCAGGCCCGCTTGGTCCAAACACGAGGCTCGGACCAAAACTACGTCACCCATTCACCCACGAGCCTGAATATATAATTTGTTTTCAAATTCGACCTCAAAACGAGGTCTAAATCAAGAAAAATTCAAAAGGGCCTAACTCTACCCAAATTCCCAATTTTCTACTCTAATTTGCATGTTTTAGGCTTAGGAATTCATTAGATATAGATGAAAAATGAAGGAAACGAGTTAAAATTTACTAACCCAAGAAGTTTTGGTGAAGGATGGCTTCAATGGATGCCTAAGGACCTTGGAGAAGATGAATTTCGTGAAAACTTATGAAAAATCCCGAGGCTACTATTCTGGAAATATTTATATACCACTGGGCAAAATTGTCCTTCGCGTTCGCGAAAGAGAGGTTGCATTCGCCAAGGGTAGACTGGACAGACCATCGCATTCGCGGAAGGGTGAACGCGAACGCGAAGAGTAAAAAGGCTGGGGTCCAGAAATTGACCTATGCGAACGCGTGGGACATCACGCGAACGCGATGAAGAAGACCTGCAAAGCTACGTGAACGCGGTCAAATGTATGCGAACGCGAAGAGGAAAAGAGGGCTAAGTCTTCAGGGTCAAATAACCCTACACGATCGCGAGGGAATGGATGCGATCGCGATGAAGGAAAAGCTTAAAGCTTTGCGAACGGGGAAGAGGCGTCACGAACGCGAAGAACAAATGGACCTGCAACTGCTGAAGCCAAAAAAAAACCAGCAATCTTCCTAAGTTCAAAATCACTCTGAGACACCTCCGAAACACTCCCGAGCCCTCGGGGCTCCTAACAAATCACATGCACTAACTCAACAACATCCTACGAACTTAACTGTGCGATCAAATCTCCAATATAACATCAAAAACAACAAATCAAACCTCAAAATCATTAGTTTTTCCTCAAACTTCATAAACTTTCAAATTTAGAGTTTTAAGTCTGAAACACGTCAAACGACGTCCAATTTCAACCAAACTTCACAGAAATATCTTAAACCACATATTAGACTTGTACCGGGTGCCGGAACAAAAATATGGGCCCAATACCAACACATTCTAACCAATTTCCATTTCACTTTTCTTTATAAATTTCAGAAAAACAATTTCACTCAAAAATTTATTTCTCGAGCTTGGGACCTCGGAATTTAATTCCGGGCATACGCCCAAGTCTCATATTTTCCTACGGACCCTCTGGGACCGTCAAATCACGGGTCCGGATCCATTTACCAAAAATGTTAACCGAAGTCAAATTTATTCATTTTAATATCAAATCTTAGCATTTTTCACAGAATTTCATATTTAAGCTGTCCGGCTATGCGCCCGGACTGTGCATGCAAATCGAGGCAACTACATATGAGGTTTTCAAGGCCTCAAAAGTACGGAATGGGTAATAAAATAGGTGATGACCTTTTTGGGTCGTCACATTCTCCACCTCTAAAACAACTGTTCGTCCTCGAACGGACAGAAGAAGGAAGTATCTGAGTTGGGAAATAAATGAGGGTAACGGCTCCGCATATCGAACTCGGACTCCCAGGTCGATGCCTCAGGAGGCTGACCTCTCCACTAAACACAAACAGAAGGGAAACTCTTGGATCTCAACTGACGAACCCGCTGGTCTAGAATAGCTACCGGCTCCTCCTCATAAGATAAGTCCTTGTCCAACTGGACAGTGCCGAAATCTAACACGTGGGCTGGGTCGCCGTGATACCTCCGAAGCATGGACACATGAAAAATTGGATGTACGGCTGATAAGCTAGGTGGCAATGCAAGTCTATAGGCCACCTCTCCCACTCGATCAAGAATCTCAAATGGACCAATGAATATAGGGCTAAGCTTTCCCTTCTTCCCAAATCTCATCACGCCCTTTATAGGCGACACTCGGAGCAATACTCGCTCACCAACCATAAAAGCCACATCTCGAACCTTGCGATCTGCATAACTCTTTTGGCTGGACTGAGCTGTACGAAGCCTATCCTGAATGATCTTGACCTTGTCCAAGGCCTCCTGAACCAAATTTGTACCCAACAACCGAGCCTCTCCCGGCTCAAACCATCCAACCGGAGATCGACACCGCCTACCATACAAAGCCTCATAAGGAGCCATCTGGATACTCGACTAGTAGTTATTGTTGTAGTAAAACTCTGCTAAAGGCAAGAATTGATCCCATGATCCTCCAAAGTCAATAATACAAGCTCGAAGCATATCCTCCAATATCAAAATAGTCTACTCGGACTGTCCATCCATCTGAGGATGAAATGTTGTACTCAACTCAACCTGGGTGCCTAACTCTCGTTGAACTGCCCTCCAGAAATGCGAGGTAAACTGCGCGCCCCGGTCCGAAATGATAGATACCAACACACCATGAAAGCAAACAATCTCCCGGATATAGATCTTAGCTAACCTCTCGGATGAATAGGAGACTGCCACAGGAATGAAATGCGCTGACTTGGTCAGCCTATCAACAATGACCCAAACTGCATCGAACTTCTTCCGGGTCAACGGAAGTTCGGTAATGAAGTCCATAGTGATCCTCTCCCACTTCCACTCGGGAAGCTCAATCCTCTTAAATAAACCACCAGGCCTCTGATGCTCATACTTAACCTGTGGACAATTCAAGCACCGCGCCACATGTGCCCCAATATCCTTCTTCATTTTATGCCACCAATAATGTTGCCGCAAGTCCTGATACATCTTCGCGGCGCCCGGATGAATAGAGTACCGGGAACTATGGGCCTCCTCTAAAATCAACTCTCGAATCCCATCAACATTGGGCACAAAAACTCGCCCCTGCAATCCTAAAACACCATCATCATCTAAGGTCACCTGCTTCGCGCCTCCGCGCTGCACCGTGTCTCTAAGGACACACAAATAGGGATCATCAAATTGTCGATCACGGATACGCTCCAATAATGAAGAACGAGCGACCGTACAAGACAACACTCGAATAGGCTCAGAAATATCCAACCTCACAAATCGATTGGCCAAAGCATGAACATCCAAAGCAAGCGGCCTCTGACCGACCGGAATAAAAGCAAGACTGCCCATACTAGCTGACTTCCTACTCAAAGCATCGGCCACCACATTG
>ML415152.1:0-10138 GCA_005239525.1 Nicotiana knightiana
GTCTTGTTTAAATGGTTATCTTTATGTAATTCTTGTTATTGAGTCTTGTACCAAAAAATGAAATCAATGAAAAATATTTTGTTTTAGAAGAAATTCTAAAAAGAACCAAAAAATGTTTGTTTTGTATAAAAAAAAAGAAAAAAAAAAGGGTCGTGTCCCTGAACTACGTGATGATCTGATTTATGCGGCGACATGATACGTAGGCAACCCCTAAAAGGTTCGATCAAAATATTTCAATAACTCTAAAATGAGGGAACAAAAATAGGCAAGTGAAAAGAAAACCGAAAAAATGAGAAAGAGAAGAGAAAAGTAAAATTTGAGAGCACCAATAAGCAGTAGCCTTATAAGCCGGGATGAAACATGAAGCCTTCCAAAAGCATGTTAGAAATGGTGACAATGTTAGGAACATGGCATATTACGTGTAATTCATATGTGTAAAAAGCTTAACCCTAACACGTTTGTTGTCTCTTAGTCAATAAGCTTAAGGTGGTTGGTTTGTGGTGAAACTGGAAACACATCATTACTTCACCAGATCTAAAGGGAAAGTACCGATGGCTAATAATGATGAAATCGAGTTGGTCAATGACGACCCCCATGGTCAGTCATTTGAGCAAGATTCGGAGGAAGTGAGAAGATTAAAACAACAACTGGATGATGTATATCAGGCTTGATTCTCTGGTCAGCCTCTGCCTCAAGGTCCCTCAGAAGGAACTTCTACTGTACCCTTGGCTACTCAACCATCGCCCCATGCAACGAGCGATCACATTCTACCACCAGGGTATGTGCCAAACTACAGCTTCCATGCCGCTCCTGGAACCTCTAATGTGCGACCTCCAGCCGCACCGGTTAGGAACACCCCTCTTGTCATGTCTGGCGCGCCGATATATACAATCCCTCCACCACCTCCTGTGGCAAGGCCAAACAAGGAGTCACCATCCCATGCTTGTGATGGACTATAACACTCTCCAAATATGGCTTTCAGGGTCTCGGCTCCATACAACCAGACTCCTCAGTACGAGTCCCCGGTGGAAAATGAAAAGCCTGCCCAGACAGTTGAGCCAGATGAGATGGCCAGGAAGATGAAAAGTCTTGAACAAAACATAAAGAACATACAAGGACTAGGTGGTCACAAAAGTGTATCTTTCAGTGATCTATGCATGTTCCCTCACATCCATTTTCCGCCAGGGTTCAAGACCTCAAAATTTGAGAAGTATGATGGACACAGCGACCCATCGCCCACTTGAAAAGGTACTGCAACCAGCTGAGGGGTGCAGGTGGAAAAGAAGAATTGTTGATGGCTTATTTTGGGGAAAGTCTTGCGGGGGTAGCCTCAGAATGGTTCATCGACCAAGATATCTCTCATTGGCATGTTTGGGACGACATGGCCCAGGCCTTCATCAAACAATTCCAGTACAACATAGATATTGCACCAGATCGCAATTCCCTGTCTAATATGAAGAAGAAGCCGACTGAAAGCTTTAGGGAGTATGCAATCAAGTGGAGGGAGCAAGCGGCTAGAGTCAAGCCACCCATGGATAACCATGAGTTGATCGCTGTTTTTCTGGAGGCTCAAGAGCCTGATTACTTTCAGAACATGATGTGCGCGATAGGTAGACCTTTTGCAGAAGCAATCAAAATAGGGGAAATGGTCGAAAATGGCCTCAAGACTGGCAGAATTGTAAGTCCAGCTTCTCTCAAAGCCACAACTCAAGCTATCCAAAATGGGTCAGGAAGTTTCGCAAATAAAAGAAGAGATATGAGGGGTCCATGATGACTTCGGGATCCAGCGAAGCTTAAAGGAGAGCACCGCACCCTTGTGTGCAAGTTCAGCAGGGGAAATCTAGCTAGCCAATTCCTCAATACTATGTGGGCCCACCACAGTACACAGTGTTCAATGCTCAATCTTATGCTCGGCCTCCCAATCAGCAATTACGGGCACCAGCTCCAAGGATCCCCCGACCTCAGCAGCAAAATTTTCGGGCACCCTACAATGCTCATCCCAGGAAGGATTATGGTCGAGGGCAAAGGCCGGCTGAAAAATTCACCCCATTGGCTGAATCATACTCTAGTTTATTCCAGAAATTGAAGCAAATATGAGTGATTGGACCCATCGCTCCCCACCATATACATCCTGATTCACATGGATTTCAAGCAAATGCTAGATGTGAATATCATTCAGGGGCCCCGGGGCATAGCACTGATGACTGCTGGACTCTGAAAAGAGCCATAGAAAGACTAATTGCTGAAAAACTGATTGTGGTGACAAATGACGAGGACCCTCCTAATATGACCAACAACCCCTTGCCAGTACACAATAATGTTCACTTTGTGGGAATGATTGGCCGAGATCAAGAATACAAGCCGGTTGGTCGAGTAAAAATGACATCAGGAGCAATTCAAGAAGGAATAGGTCTAAAAGTAAGTCCAAGCAGAGATGTGCCATTGATTGTGAAAGGCACCCAGAGCTCAGAGAAGGCAACTTTATTTGGTCCATAAATCTCGAGGTTGGAAGTTCGCTCCAATGTTCCAAGCCCAAGGTTATATGTCCTTGGAGGCCACCCCATCGCAAGGCAGAAACAGGGCGGTACGAAGGGTATAACTGAGCCAATCATAATCAAACCTGCAGTGCAACCCCCTGTGACAAACACGAAGACCATTCCTTGGAACTACAACAAAACTGTGATGACTTACAAAGGCAAGGAAATCATAGAAGAAGTGGGGGAAACTGGAGGTTTGACTCGATCAGGAAGGTGCTACTCTCCAGAGGAGTTGAGGAAGGGCAAGCAAATCAGAGAAGGCCAATTGCCAATAAAGAAACCAGTCACTGAAGAAGAGGAAGAAGAGTTTTTGAAGAAGATGAAAGTTCAGGACTACTCAATCATCGACCAACTGAGAAAGACTCCTGCCCAGATTTCTCTACTATCTCTGCTCGTACATTCAAAAGAGCATGCTCGTGTATTAATCAAGGTCCTGAACGAGGCACATGTCTCAGAGAAGACCACAGTGAATTAGTTAGAGAAGATGGCTAACAGATTTTTTGAGGTGAACAGAATCACCTTTAATGATGATGAACTCCCCGAAGAAGGAGTCGGGCACAACATGTATTTGCACTTGACTGTTAAATGTGAGGGGCACTACGTGAAGTGAGTCATCATTGATGGAGGCTCGAGCGTAGATGTATGCTCTCTCTCCACCTTGCAAGGCATGAAGATCAATACAGAAAAAATCCGACCCAGCAATGTCCGTATCCACACTTTTGATGGCTCGGCGAGAGATACCATTGGGGAGATCAACCTCACCATGATGATTGGGCAGGTTGACTTCGAAATTGTCTTCCAAGTAGTGGACATGGACACTTCTTATAACTTTCTTCTTGGAAGGCCATGGATCCATACGGCCCGAGCTGTGCCATCCACTTTGCATCAAATGCTCAAATTCGAACATGACAGGCAAGAAATTATTNACATGGACACTTCTTATAACTTTCTTCTTGGAAGGCCATGGATCCATACGGCCTGAGCTGTGCCATCCACTTTGCATCAAATGCTCAAATTCGAACATGACAGGTAAGAAATTATTATTCATGGGGAAGACGAGTCGTCCATTTATAAAGACCCGTTAATCCCCTGTATTGAGGACAAGAAAGGGTGTGAGTCCATTGTCTATTAGGCTTTTGAAATGGTTGTTGCGTACCATGTTGAGGAAGGAAGGCCCATTCTGCATCCTCGTCTTTCTGCCACATCTGTAATGGTAGCGGCACTCATGCTGAGACAAGGTTATGAGCCAGGAAAAGGCTTGGGGGCATCGTTGCAAGGAGTTCGGAGCCCATTTCTCCGTTCAGTAACTAGGGTGATTTTGGTTCAGGCTTCAGGATGACACAAGCAGACGAAGACAAAGCCAAACACCGCAAAAAGCACGGATGGGTCTTGCAACAACCTATCCCTCACATTTTCTTCACTTTTGTCAAGCCACGACTCCAAGAAGGTCAACATTCCTCGACGCAGGAAAACATTGATGAAATTTGCCATGGATTCAGACAGATGTTTTCTTAAGTGAATATGATCCAAGCTGGTGAAGGCACTAGGGTTGTCGATGTGCAACTAATTGGCCCAGATACCATGCTCAAAAATTGGCAAGCAACTCCTCTCCCCACGAGGAAGGAGTCTTGGTAGTTTGCTTTTGCAGTTTCTTTTTGTATTTTGGGTTACTTTCATGGTTGTAATCCAAACATCTCAGTATGATTGTTTTGTTTTGATGTTAATCCATCTATCTTTTCGAATTCAATGAAATGCAGTTCAGTTTCGTATTAAATTTTGTATCTTTTCCTTTTCCTAATTCAGTCATTTTGTTTCAATTTCAGTTTCGTTAATGTCGGCTTTAAGAACATGACATGCATGCGGAATTCACGCCCAGATCTTAAAAAACTGTCTAATTTCGAAATAATGCATCAAGAGGTTGAATATGACGAAGATGAGGTTGTTGAGGAAATAACAAGAGAGTTGGAACAATTTGAAAATAAGCCTAAGCCCAACCTCAATGAAACTGAGTCCATTAATATCGGGGGTCACGAAGAAGTTAGAGAAACAAAGATAAGCATTCACACTGAACAAAAAAATAGAGATTCCTTGATTCAACTTTTATTTGAATACAGAGATGTGTTTGCTTGGTATTATGATGATATGCTGGGTTTAAGTGCTGATCTAGTGGTTCATAAACTTCCCGCGTATCCTGATTTTCCACCAATCCAACAAAAGCAACAAAAATTTAAAACGGACATGAGTGACAAAATCAAAGAGGAAATAATGAAGCAGTTGAGCGTCAACGTGGTCAGAGCTGTCCGATACACCACCTGGGTGGAAAATGTTGTGCATGTTCCAAATAAGGATGGAAAAACTAGAGTCTGTGTTGACTACAGGGACCTGAACAAAGAAAGTCCGAAGGATAATTTTCCTTTGCCAAACATCCACATTCTTGTAGATAATTGCAGAAAGCATGAGATACAATCGTTCGTGGATTGCTAAGCTGGGTACCACCAGATTCTAATGGATGAGGATGACGCAGTGAAGACCGCTTTCACCACTCCATAGGGTACTTATTGTTACAGGGTCATGCCATTCGGTTTGAAGAATGCAGGGAAAACTTACATGAGGGCCATGACCACCATTTTCCGCGACATGATTCACAAAGAGATATAAGTATATGTCGATGATGTCATCATAAAATCAAAGACACAAGCTGATCACGTGCATGATCTGAAAAAGTTCTTTGAACGGCTTCGAAGGTACAACTTTAAGCTTCAGCCAAGTGTGCGTTTGGGGTTCCATCTGGGAAGCTCCTCGGTTTCATAGTCAGCCGGAGAGGCATCGAATGGGATCCATCTAAGATAAAGTCCATTCGAGATTTTCCACCCCCGAAGGATAAAAAAGAAGTCATGAGTTTTCTCGGGAGGTTGAACTACATCAGTAGGTTCATTGCTCAGCTCACAACCACGTGAGAGCCCATCTTTAAGTTGCTAAAAAAGGATATTGCTATCAAATGGACGAATGATTTCCAAAGAGCTTTTGATAAGATCAAAGACTATCTGTCAAAACCCCTGTACCGGTCCCACCAGAACCTGGTAGGCCTTTGTTTTTATATCTATCGATGATGGATAATTCCTTTGGATGCATTCTGGGGAAACATGATGCAACAAGCAAAAAAGAACAGGCAATCTATTATTTGAGCAAGAAGTTCACCAATTATAAGGTTAAGTACACCCTTTTAGAAAGGACGTGTTGTGCCTTGACTTGGGTTGCTCAAAAGTTGAGGCATTATCTCCTAGCCTACATCACTTACCTCATATCAAGAATGGATCCTTTGAAGTACATCTTTCAAAAGCTGATGCCTACTGGCAGGCTCGCAAAATGGCAGATTCTTCTCATAGAGTTCGACATTGTCTATGTCACTCGCACCGCAATGAAAGCACAAGCTTTGGCAGATCATTTGGCAGAGAATCCAGTTGATGATGATTAAAATCCACTGAGCACATACTTCCCAGAAGAAGAGGTCAACTCAATAGAGGAAGTAGTTCCGGACACCACCCATGTATGGAAATTGTATTTTGATGGGGCTGTCAATATCAAAGGAGTTCGGATCGGGGCAATCCTCATCTCGCCTAACGGACAACATTACGCTGCAACGGCCCGACTCCATTTCTTTTGTACCAATAATACGGTAGAATACGAAGCTTGTATCATAGATCTGAAAATGGCCCTCGATCTGGTTGTGCATGAACTATTGGTTATGGGAGATTCTGATTTGCTTATCCGGCAAGCCCAGGGTGAATGGGAGACTCGAGACATCAAGATTATTCCATACAGAAAATGTGTGCAAGACCTGAGCAAATGATTCAAATCCATCGAGTTCAGGTACATTCCCAGGTTTCACAACGAACTAGCCAACGCCTTGGATACCTTAGCCTCGATGATCCCTTATCCAGGTAACACTCATATTGATCCATTGGAAATCCAAGTTCGGAATCAACACGGTTATTGCAATACTATTGAGACAGAACCAGATGGTGAACCGTGGTATCGTGACATAAAACGATTCCTGAAAATAAGGGAATACCCAGAGCATGCCAAGGTAGATCAAAAAAGAACTATAAGGCGGCTCGCCTGCGGTTTCTTCCTGAATGGGGAAATTTTGTGCAGAAGGACCCCAGATTTGAACTTGTTGAGATGCATAGATGCCACAGAAGTTGAGCGGATCATGAGTGAAGTGCATTCAGGGGTATGTGGACCTCACATGAATGGATATGTTTTGGCGAAGAAGATTCTGCAGGCAGGGTATTATTGGCTTACCATGGAGCGAGATTGCTTCAGTTTTGTTCGCAAGATTCACCAATGCCAGATTCACGGTGACCTGATTCACTCGCCACCTTCGGAGTTTCATCCCATGTCCTCTCCTTGGCCCTTCGTTGCTTGGGGAATGGATGTTATTGGGCGAATCGAGCCAAAGGCTTCAAATGGGCATAGATTCATTTTGGTTGCAACTGATTACTTCACCAAGTGGGTGGAGGCCGTCACTTTCAAAGCAGTGGTAGACTTTGTCCATTCCAACATCAACCGTCGTTTTGGTATCCCAAAGACCATTATCACTGACAATGCAGCCAATCTAAATAGTAATTTGATGAAGGAGGTATGCGAGCAATTTAAAATTATGCATCGCCATTCTATCCCTTACCAACCAAAAGCCAATGGAGCCGTTGAAGCGGCGAACAAGAAAATCAAGAAGATTCTTAGGAAGATGATCCAAAGTTCCAGACAATGGCATGAAAAGTTGCCTTTTGCTATTTTGGGATAGCGCACAACTGCTCGCACATCCGTTGGTGCAACTCCTTATCTGTTGGTATATAGAACAAAAGTTGTAATACCGGCTGAAGTCAAAATTCCCTCTCTTCGAGTCATTGCAGAGCCGGAGATTGAAGATACAGAATGGGTAAAGACCCGATTAGAACAACTAATGTTTATTAATGAAAAACGGCTAGCAGCAGTGTGCTTTGGCCAGTTATACCAGCAAAGAATGGTACGCGCTTACAACAAGAAAGTGTGTCCAAGGCACTTTGAGGTGGGCCAACTCGTTCTGAAACGCATTCTTCCACACCAAGTAGAAGCTAAAGGAAAGTTCTCCCCAAACTGGAAAGGACCCAATCACCAAGAAAGTGTTACCAAAATTGTCCTTGCACTTGGTAGATGAAGAAGGAAGGGTACCAGGCATGACTATTAACGCAGATGCAGTCAAAAGATATTATATCTGATATATACCCACTGTGAACTTTCACGCATGATTTTCTCATAATCGAGATGACGAAGGATACCATTGCTCGTTGTTCCAAATAGGTGTCACCCTCTTGTTCACCCTTTTAAGCTATATTTGTCTTCTTTGTTTCCTGCTTTTTGGAACCTGTGTAGTCAAAAAAAAAGGAAGAAAAGAAAAGAAAAGAATTCAAACAACAAATCTTCTGAGCCATTGAACTACGTCCGACCTGATTCCGAAAGGATACATAGGCAGCCTTACCCTGGGTTCGGTCCCATCACAACAAAAAAATCCATATTCCCAATACTCCAAAACTGGGGCAGAAGTTTGTTTTATTTTATGGTTTTTTTTTGTTAGAAACGGTTCCAAAAGTTGTAATTCAGTTCAAGGTTCTTTTCCCATTTTTTCCATGTTAAGAACTTCTTGTCGATCTTTGAGAATATTCGAAGTTCCCATGCCAGGGGCATTGGGCAGCCTTCCGCATGTCGTATCTTAAAAAGAAATGAAAAAAAAGAAGAAGAAAAAAAAATGAAAAAAAAAGAAGAAAAAAAAATGAAAAAAAAAGAGACTCCTATCGGTGAAAACCTGTATGGGCACTGTAAGGCGACAGTGAGCACAGAAATGAGAGAGTCTTATTGGTGACCCAAATGGGCACTGTAAGGCGACAATGAGCAGAGAAATGAGAGTCTTATTGGTGAAAACCCAAATGGTCACCATTGGGCGACAGTGAGTAGAGAAATGAAAGAGGTCAGTTAGCGAAAACCCGCAAAGGGCGCTACTAGCCGAATGAGGGTCTTCGATACCCCAGCATGAGCACGACCAAGACAGTTTCAAGATGAACCTTTGCGACGGATTTTGAGAATTAGACAGCTCAGACAGATCAGGCGTCCAGTCCAAAATGCATGTCATGATTTATTGAAGTCGGCACATACTTCGAGATAAGTCTCCCTATTCCTTTCCCCGAAAGGGACGCTTTTGTTTAAGCACATTTCTTTTTCACCTTCAATTATTCTTCTATTTTTACCCATAATTTTTCTTTAAGTCCCTTTCGGTCTAATCTTTCGTCAAAAGCGAAGCAAAGAAATGGCTGCAAAACAGGCTACAGTTTCCCCGTATTATCGAGCACAATTTGGGGAATATCTGGCATTGACGAAGGCATGATCCATTTTTGATCTCATTTGATAAGGCAAACAAGGTGTCTCAAAGAAACTGAAAAGGTTTCCTAAGCAAGACTTACCTCATGAAAAAAGTTGATAAGCACTGCAGACACAAATCAGTACTAGGTACAAGACAACTGAGTTTGATTTTTAAAGGAAATTGCATTCCCTCAGAGACAAAGGTAGAAATACCAACGACATCTGGGTATGAAACATTTGGGGGCAACATTGGAAAGCCAAGGTCTCCAGAAAATGATACAGATCAGCCGAGCATCTCGGTACCATACTAATAGAATCAGTTCTTCAACTGCGGAGAGGTCGTGATAGAGTATCCGAGAACCTCGTTACCATACTGATATAATCAGTTCTTTAGTTACGGAGAGGCCGTGAAGTCAAACCACAATAGGGCATCAAGACCACAAACCAACCACCACTTTGAAAACTCATAAATTTTTCTTTGATTGAAGCAAGAACAAAGCAGTGCAGAATGGCGATTTTCAAAGGACAAATGTCACCAAACGTAAGCTCCTTAAAATCTCCATTTTTCTTTTATTTTCATCATACATCACTACTGTCCATATCTCCCATTTTCGGAGCTTAACTCAGGTAGAACCGTTTCGCCTAGGGGATCCAGCTCATAGTTCTGGGTAGAAGTACTCCTCACTCAGGTTTTTTTACGTAGCTTAACTCAGGTAGAACCGTTTTGACTAGGGGGATCCAACTCATAGTTTCGGGTAGAAGTAATCTTTGCTCAGGTCATTTTCGTAGCTTAACTTAGGTAGGACCATTTAGCCTAGGGGGGTCCAGCTCATAGTTTCGGGTAGAAGCACTCTTCACTCAGGTTGTTTTACGTAGCTTAACTTAGGTAGAACCGTTTTACCTAGGGGGATCCAGCTCATAGTTCCAGGAAGAAGTACTCTTCGCTCAGGTCATTTTCGTAGCTTAACTTAGGTAGGACCATTTCGCCTAGGGGGATCCAGCTCATAGTTCCGGGTAGAAGTACTCTTCGCTCAGGCCATTTTACATAGCTTAATGATGCGTGGCTAGAATTCATGATTTTAAGCATTATATACCTTGCATTTTATGTGCTTTAATGATAAAAATACACGTCGTATGTGCCTAATGGAGTTTATTTAATGTGTAGGTGAGTTGGAAATGGAAGCCGAGCTAAATGAGAGCATAAA
>MDKJ01168186.1:0-10862 GCA_005239525.1 Nicotiana knightiana
CATCACAAAGTTCCGAGATATTGCTACTATTAAGCCCTCAACTATGTGGTTACTACTCCTAAACATTAAAAAAACAAAAAAAACTACCTACACCCGGTTCAATTAAAAATCCTTGGAAAAGAACCGCGGTCCAAAGAAAAACCAAGGGGGAATTACTACACTACCTAAAACAAAAAAAAAAAAAAGATCTTTTTTGTATTTTCTTTAGACTTACTTCCCTCAAGAGAACTGTCTAGGAGATCCATTATCGGGAAGAGTCCACATATCTCTAAGTTTCAGCTGGATGTTAGAGGTTGTTTTGTTGTTTTTTTAATGTAATTGGTGGCTGATTTTTATGGAGAATGTAATGTTTGGTGGCTTAAGAGAGAATCTACAGTGATGGTTGAAGAATGGTGATTGTTTCGTTCCCTCTTCTTTCTTCAGATCCTCCTTTTTCGTTTCTCCTCTTCATTATATATAGAGATGTATGTGTATAATGTTGTGAGGAAGTTATGATAGGAGTGGGGTAAATGGAGAAATGGATTGTGGGGTGTGTGCCGTGAGTGGAGGAGATGGGAACGTGAGGGGTGAGTGAAGTGGGGAAATGGGGAATTTGGGAGTTGGGATGCAGATTGTATTTGCTGTTTTCCTTTTTTCCTTTTTTTTAAATTATATAAAATAAAATAAGAAAGATAAAATACATAGCTATATATAATCCACTTACTCTTACACTTAAAGAAAACTATATATAAATAAGAAAATTCAATATTTACACTATAATTTAAATTATACAAAGAAGATATAATAGTTTACTTATTATATATAATTAAAACATCAAGATTAGCCCCAAAAAAAATATATATATATTTACACTAAAATAACATATAATTTTGGTGTGGTCAAAAATTAGTTGTTCACAAATGTCGTTATAAAAAATTTCATTTCAAAATTCCTTGAGAAACATGTATTGGGATAGAGTGCACTTGCTATTTTTATTTTGAAGAGGATATGGATGTTTTGAGATGGTTGTCTGGTAGGGAGATCAGTAGTTTGTTTTACGCATAGTCCAGTTTGACAGCTTACTTGTTTGTTTTAGCAACTTTATTGCCTTTTTCTTTGTCGACTTTGGATCTGATCGAAGGTCGGGAAGATAAGTCTATATCACTTTTATCATTCTGTTTATCTGCATTTTCAACATATTAAGGTACAAAAAAATTTATTTGCTTGCTCCTAGCCTCTGAAAATCATAGTGCTACAATACCTATGCAATTGATCTGGGTAAATTTGGGTGCAGATGGATAAAAAAAACTTGTTAGCTCATTGCTTTCACTTTAAGAGAACTCTTGTAAGAATTGCTGGCTACCTCATTTGTGCACAATACTATCTTAAGAAAATTCAGTGCTTTTTTTTGTTGTTTTATTCTTAGTTATGTTGTTTGGGGTGTTTATCAAATCAATTCCTTTATTTGGTTTGCTACACTTTGACATGTTATTGCATTTTTGAAATGCTAAATTGAAGACGAAGTTTAAAAGAGTTCTCATTGAACCCCTGGATTACGTGTGCCATGTGATTACAAACGATTTACTAATTTATGTTTGGAAGTCTTGAAGCTTTCTTTATATTTATGTTGAACAGTTGGGTGATATTGTATTTAGTGTTGCTAAGATTTATCTTTGAATGTGCTGAAATTTTTGTCATTGATTTATAGCTTTATGTGATTTATGTCACCCCTTTTTCTATTAAGCATTAAATTATGGGAATTCTCAAAGTGATCATGTATTTTTTCTTAATAACAGGGACAAGATTCTTAAACAATGATATCCACCAAGGAAGAGATTGAAGGCGCGCACCAAATATTTTGTGTTTTTTGTCATATGTATATACTTACAAAGACAATGAAGTATTGTAGTATGTAGTTGATTTTTTTAGTAATGGAAGCATTTATAATATTCGTCTTGAAGACTACTTTCGGTGTTTGTTAAATATATTTGGATGCTCTTATTACTTAGATATAATTCTGGTAATTCATTAGTATAATTAGTAAAAATATTGCTGCTGCTTAATAATTTTTAAAAAATTTAAATCTGTTGAATAGGTTTTAGGGGCGACTAAACCTTGCTACAAAATAATTAGTATTTGTGGCGACCAATATTGCTACTAAACCTTATGTTATTGTGGCGACTACAGCTGCCACTGAACATATAATAACTTTTGTGGCGACTACAATCGCTACTAAAAGTTGTTCATCAGTGGCGACCTACCTCAAACCTATTTTATGGTTGGGTATTTATTTCACTTATTTTGGCGAGTTAAGTCGCTACAAATATATATTTTTTGTGGCGACTTTTAGAAGTTGTCACAAATAATGTTCAGTTATAGTAGTACATGATGCGATTAGAAAGTCGCCACTAAAGGGTTGTAGTAGCGACTTTTCATGCTTTAGTAGCGACATTTGTCGCCACTAAAAGTCCGATTTCTTGTAGTGTTTGTCCACAAATGGATATTGGGCCAGAGTCACTTGGGCTCATTACTAGGCCCAAACCTTTTGAATCAAATGTGTTTGAATGATTAAATGCTGAATTTTGTTAGAGTCTAATTGGACTCAAACAAGCCCAAATTCTTTTCTAATTAATTCAGTAGTATAGTCAAAATAATGGACAACATAATCATGGGCCAGAGTCCATTTGGACTCAGTCTTGATCAGGCCTCAAATTTCTAAAATGTCTGGGCCTCATAGGCAGTTTGTAGATAAGACGCCCTATTAGATACAAATAAAGTCACATTAGTATTGAACCTTTACACCTAGACATATGACATAGGATTAGAGACGTAAGGATAATTTTAGGTACTCATAATCAAATTAATGAGTACAATTATGTAAACACATGTGTGACATAGTTGTGATATCAAATAAACCAAGGTACATGTTCGCATGACTATGGTCAAACACTCTTAGTAAATAAAATGCCTTAATAAAATACTCGTAGAAATGCTTTTAGGCGCGGATTTTAAACTACTATCGTTATTGCGTACATGTTCGCATAACGTGATCCCGATATAAAATAAATCCAAGGTACGCGTTCGCACAGCTTTGACAATTTTCTTAAATAAACTAAATATCATAAATTGTGTATACGTACGCGTGACATGATTTTCGACACATCAAACTAAACAGGTATACGTACGCGTAACTCGCATTAAGGTAATCCTTTAGACAAATCAAGTGATTAATAGCGGTAATTAGTAAGACCAAATATAGGTCCTAAAATGAGTAATTAGACGAAATAAGTCGAGTATGAATCATTAAGCGACCATGCTAGAACCACGGAACTCAGCACCTTCTCCCAGGTTAACAGAATTCCTTACCTAGTTTTTCTGGTTTCGCAGACTTTAAACGAAGTCAAATTTTCCTCGATTTGGGATTTTAAAATAAACCGGTGGCTTGGGACACCATAAATATTCCAAGTGGTGACTCTGAAATAAATAAATAATCTCATTTCGATTAATGTCACCTAAATTGGAAAAAACTCCCTATAACCCTTCTTCGAAAAAAAAAAGGTGTGACATATGTTTAACCACAGAATTAGATCCTTTGACCAAAGCTATTTTTAGGATGAACACGGGTTTATGATAATCCAGGAAACAATAATGAATAAAAAGGAGTAAGTAAATAGACAATAATATGATGCACAGAAAAGTAATATGTATTGTATTCGTCATTCAGCTGTCCTTTTTAGGTTATATTTTCCTCCTTTATATATGGAGTTTCCTAATATAGTGTCTGCCCTTTTCAGTGATTGAGAATTAATGACTAATTATGACATTAATATAATATTACAATGAGTAACCGTAACTGTTGCGTGAAGGTTGCATAACGTGTGGATCACTAATTGAAGATCTCTGAATCTGCCCTTTGTTCCGACCAGATACATTTTGACCGTGTCTCTTCATCTTCTCAATCAGGTTGAGATTTCCATAGCTAATTACCCTGTGGGTGTGATTTGCCATTCCTCTTTGCCTCGTACCTCTTCATAGAGTCTCGTCCAGCTGTCGTGTTTACATTGCTCCACATAGACTGTTGAGTCATCAAGATTTATTACACGTGTAAAGCTCTTTTTTACCAATACAGATAGTCCCCCCACTTACCATATATTTATCGATTAATATTTGGTAAGTGGATACTCATTTATGGCGGGAATATTTTGCCGCCGCTTCACTCGAAACATTACATCTTTCTCAGAACATAGGCGTCGCTTGTCACTTCTATTTAATTCTTATGCCACGTGGCATTTTCGGATTGGTTCTGTAATTGTTCAGCGCCTTTTAGGGCTTTTTGCGGCTGCATCACTCACGAAGTGATATCTTGAATTATGGCTTTCCCATCGTTTTTTTTTTTTTCATTTTTGACGGTTGTCTTTGATTATAAATACCCCTTTTTCCTTCTTCACTTTCACGAAAAACTTTTAACTTTCATTCCTTGTTTGTAAAGAACTTTTTCCTTGACTTTGTAAATATGTCTTCTTTGAACCAATATAAGGGAGTGATAGGTGTAGAAGATTTGACTCTCTCTTTTGCTCCGACACGGAGCCGAAGAGGTGGTAGATTGAGGAGTTTAAGTTCTATTCCTTCAAGAGGTTCTTCCTCTTCTCAAATTACTTCCCCTCCTTCTTCTAGGTCTTTAACTTCTCCGAGAGCTTGGGCTTCTAGATCTTCGTCCAAAGGTAGAGAACATCACGAACCTTTGCGCGAACCACGATTCGATGAGATAACACCTGCTGAGTTTACCTTCGCTAGGGATAGTCAGGCCCTTAGAGATCAAATTTATTTGTCGTCATCTCTTGATAGTGTTGATAAATACCCTACCTTGATCACCGAAGGTTTTATTCCTCTCATTCACAGGGACTATTTTTGGGAGTCCGATTTTCCTATCATCATTCCAAATGGTAACCAAAGAATAATGTCTTACAAGATGGGGTATTCTTTTATTTATACCTATCCCTTTACATAAGGGTTTGAGCCTCCCATTGACCCGGTTATCATCGAGTTCTGTTGCATGTCTTAGATGTTAGGCTACTTTAGCTTCGGTACCCTTCACCTTTAATCATCTTATTCATCTTTATTCCCCAATGCTATTTCTTCAAGGAATTTTTACTCTGGCTGCCAGGAGTAAAAGAGTGTTCGTGACTCTTGGAGATGATAAGGATCGAGGTTGGTACCTTCGATATGTTGTTGTGCCTACGGTTGGCTTAGTAGGTGAAGAAAATCTTCCCTTCCCTGAGAAGCGGAATCGTGCACGTGAGTACATTTTAGCTCACATTCCTTGCTTTTTGCTTTAGATGTTTTACAAACATCATAGTTGTTTCTTTTTTTTGCAGCAATCATGGGTACTTCGAGAATGTCTCCGGTATCCGAGATTGGGTAGAAAAGCTTATGTTAACCGCTCCGCTGGAAGAACGATCATGGAAGTACTTCTCCGGGAAGTACGGTTGGAGATTTAAAACTCACGGTAAGCGAAGCTTTTATTTCTGCTTCTTTCTTTGCTTGAGTCTTTTTTACCCCTTTTCTTTTAATAGGGTTTCCCGCTCGTGGAGTCTCTACTGCATCTGTCCCCAAACTGTTCCTGGCTCAGGCCCAGGAAATCATTTCTGGCTCTTCGTCCTCAAAGAGAAAGGCAGGTAGGTCAAGGACCTAGAAGAAGAAGAGGAAGAGGAAGAGGAAGATGAAGAGGAGGGCAATTTGGTCCATAGGTCACGCAGAAAGAAGGTGGTCTCAGACGACGAGTCTACACCTGTCATAGTGCCTTTCGTGCCTGAAGTTGGACTTTCTACCTCCGAGGATGCTACTCCCTCTCCCGTGCGTGAATCTGTTGACCATTTATTCCGTGAAGGTTTTGGTCCTGCTGCTGATGAAGATCCCTTGGCTGTTTTTTCTCCTTCTCTTAGAGAACTTCCTCCACCTGTTCCAGTTATTTCTCCTAATCCCGTGGCTACTTCCGCTCCTGTCGTTGTTCTTCTCCCGTGGCTTTTTCGGCCCTCAAACTTCCTTGCCCGTGGCTCCTGCATCTCTACCTGTTTCCATGCCTTCCGTTACAGAAGTAGGGTCTTCCAGCAGGGAGATGAGGCAAGTGATGATAGAAGTCCCAGCAGGGGGTAGTCTCTTTAAAAAGTCTGGCCAGCCGGATATGTGGTTAAAACCGTTGATAGGCTCGATAGAGAGAGCTAAGTTGGATAGCCACAGTTCCCTTACATGGGCTAATGAAATCGTGCGTACTTCTTTAAAGGTAAAATGCATTTTCTTGTGTTTTATTCTTGTATGTGTATTTACCATATCTAATTGGCTTTCTTTTGCAGATCAATTTTATAGGCACGGAGCTTATGAAGGGGGTTTCTAACACGGAGTAGGAAGTGAAGGAATAATATGCTGAAGCAGACAACTGGAAGGAGCAATATGAAAGCTTAAGGCTCGACATGGAAGCCGTAGAAGAAGAAAAATGTACCTTGGAACAACAAGTGAGAGTAATGACGACAGACTTGGCCATGGAGAAAGCATCTTCTGATCAGGCGGGCAAAGACAATAACGTCCTTGAATCCTCTTTCGCGGAGCAGTTGTCTCGTGCCTATGAAGAAATCAGGAATTTGAAGGCTTTGTTGGACCAAAAGGAGGAGTATTCAAGCGAGCTTGTGCAATCACTTACTCAGACCCAGGAAGATCTCCGCAACTCTTTAGAAAAATTCCAATTCCTGGAAAGTTCTCTCGCTCCTTTAAGGGTCTCAAAAAATGTTGTTGTGGTCGAGAGGGACGAGCTAAAAGCCGAGGTTATTCTATGGGAGAAAAATTACAAAGCTCTTGAAGATAGGATAGCCGTCGATGTTAGTTGGGCGTACATGAACTCTCGCCTCGACACATTGACTGAAATGAGCCGAAAGTGTTTCGACCTTAACACTGAAATTGCAAAAATCAAGGAAGCCATGGATAAGGCTCAACAAGGTCAGAATCCCTCTTCACCTAAAGGTGAGGATCCTGCTGTTCAAGTCTCCTCATCCCAAGCTGCTCCTGCTCCTTCTGCCAGCGAAGTCAACCCCCCTCCTGATGAAGTTTAAGAAGTTGATCCCTCACCTTTTTTTTTCTTTGTCTTATTAGTGGTTACCCCAGCCCCATCGGGGGTAAATTCAGATCTCTTAAAGTCCCCAGATGACAATGTAGGGGAATTTTAATGTATAAAAACTCTATACAGCGTAAGTATAAGTTAATACTTAGTTTTTACTTAGCCGATTTAATATATTAATGCAAGTATGACTTTTGTTTTCCGTTGAGTTTCTGTTTCACTCTTTAAGTCTTTTGCATGCTTTATTTTCGAGGTTTTAGTTTTACCTCTGAGTTTTGCATATAGAATGCTTTAGATTACTCGTACCTTTTCGTAATAGGCACGGTATCATATAAAATGTGCGCCTTTTTGTAGTAGGCAAAATTTATGAAAGAGGGCCTTTTTTGATCGACACTTAATGAAGAGACGTCTCAACTTCATAATGGTGTAATAATGCAATAGAGTGATAGGAATTTTTCACATGTTTAAGAATGTTTCTGAGGAAAGTTTTTTGTTTGAACTTTCACAACATTTTACATGTGTTTGATTATCGTCTAAAACTCATGTTGCAACTGTTTTCTTTTAACAGATTTGATATACACTTGTATTTCGTAACTGTTTTTTCGTATGTAACATTTTTTTAGAGTTAATACAAGAGAGAAACTATTTTTTGTTTGTAACAGTTTTTATTCAAGTTGGGGTTTTCACCCGTAACTGTTTTTGTTGATAACAATTTTCAATAAGCATGAGGGAAATGCTCTTACATCCGTAACTATTTTATTTGATAATAGTTTTTTGAACAAGTACAAAGATTTTGATCTTTCATCCGTAACTGTTTTATTTGATAACAGTTTTCTATATGAGTACAAAGATTTCGTAACTGTTTTTAGTTACAACAGTTTTGAATGAGTACAATGATGATGATATTTTATCCATAACTGTTTTTGGTTACAATAGTTTTCTTTTGAATAAGTACAAAAATGTGCATTTCTACCTCGTAGCTAATATTTTGCCTTTCAACCTGAACATGTTCGAAGGTTTTTTGGATCAGGCTTTATGTTTGAGTCTTTGGCTCTTTTGATTTTTCTCGTATCACTTGACTTGTTGGGTAGATGGATCTTCAGGCTCGGGCTTTGACTTTTTGATAGTCTTTTTTGCTTCATCTTTGCCTTCCATACTGTATAGTCCCCCAAGTGTTTGAGCTTCGAAGAATGAATCTCGAGCACTTGACTATTCCTTCCTCTTAGTCCTTTTCTTGAAAAGGAAAAACATACGGGACTCGAAAATATATAATTTTTAGATGATGACTGCTTAACCCTTTAAAACGTCCATCAGAAAGTGTAACCCTAGACCGGGAATTCAGTTACTTCCTCGCGTCTTTGCAGGTCTAATATCATCATCTGGTGATGGGTTAGCTTTATGCCTATCATCTAAAAAGGTTAGTAAAATTTTAAATGTTGAAAATAAAATCGAACGTGTGATACCTGATTGAGGGTGCTTCTTTTCCTTAGAAGTAGTACTTCTTCAAGTGGATAGCATTCCAACTTGTTGGTATGATTCTACCGTCCATAGCTTCCAGCTCGTAGGCGCCCTTCCCAACTATGCCTCGGACTTTGTAGGGTCCTTCCCAGTTTGGACTTAGCTTTCCTGCCTGCTTCTTTCATTGATTGAAAGAATTTTTTGAGGACGAAGTCCCCAATCTTGAAGTATCTGAGATGAGCTTTACGGTTGTAATAACGCTCTATGATTTGTTTTTGAGCTGCCATCCGTATTAGTGTTGCTTCTCTCCGTGGTTCGAGCAGGTCCAGATTGGTCTTCAATTCGTCGTCGTTTTCTTCCTCCGTGGCTATTGTAAACCTTATGCCTGGTTCGCCAATCTCCACAGGTATTAAGGCTTCTGAGCCATAGACAAGTGCGAACGGAGTTTCTCCCGTGGCTGTTTTGAAGTTGTTCTGTATGCCTACAGTACCGTTGGTAACTCATCACGGCAATTTACTTTGGCTTTATCTAGCTGCTTCTTTAGATTGTTGATGATGATTTTATTCGTTGACTCAGCCTGACCATTAGCCACAGGGTGGTGTAGCGTTGAAGTGATCCGTTTGATTTGCCAACTTTCAAAGAATTCTGTGATTTGCGAGCCTATGAATTGTGGGCCATTATCACACACACGATCTCCTTTGGTATCCCAAAGCAGCATATTATGTTTCACCATAAGAAGCTTTTAACTTCCTTTTCTCGCACATATTTGAACGCTTCTGCCTCTACCCATTTTGTAAAATAGTCGGTTAGCATGAGCAAAAACCGTACCTGTCCTTTAGCTGTGGGAAGAGGTCCCACTATGTCCATACCCTATTTCATGAAGGGCCATGAGGATATTATTGGATGCAATAATTCCGCTGGTCGATGCATGTTTGGTTAGGTCCGAGACATTTTTCTAGGGGCCCTCCAAACATCTTGCGATATAATGAGTTACGAATGAGGCACTACCGTGCAGCTTAAAGAGTTGTAACTCTTTTTCCACTTAAGGGACAATGCTATTATTAAAGTCAGCGACAAAATCAGCTAAGATCTGAGACTTGATTGCAGTCCTAGACTGATATATTATTTCATGCTCACTTAATTCTATGGCCCACTTGGCTAATCTTCCTGATAGTTCTTGTTTATGCAATATTTTCTTAATGGATACGAGGTCACAATTGTGATTGGATGACATTGAAAGTATGGCCTTAATTTTCTAGATTCCATGATTAGAGCTAAGGCTAACTTTTCTAGATGTGGATCTCTAGTTTCAGCATCTAGTAATGTCTTGCTTACATAATAAGTAGGATATTGTTTACCTTTATCCTCCCTTACCAATACTGCACTTACAGCAATTTCTGAGACGGCAAGGTAGACGTACAGCCTCTCCCCCTCCTTTGGCTTTGACAGCAATAGAGGTTTTGATAGAGAAGCCTTTAGGTCTTTGAGAGCCTGTTGATATTCTTCAATCCATTTGAATCGATTTTGCTTTTTGGGAACTGCAAAGAATTTAAAACTTTTCTCGGAAGATTTGGAAATAAATCTTCCTAAGGCTGCAATTCTTCCCGTTAGTCTTTGAATTTATTTTTTGTTTATAAGTACATCAGGTATTTCTTCTATAGCTTTAATTTGATCAGGATTTACCTTTATTCCCCTGTTTGATACAAGGAAACCCAAGAATTTACCTGATTCTACGCCAAAAGCGCATTTTTCTAGATTCAGCTTCATTTTATACCTGCGTAAAATGTCAAAGGTAATAGAGAGGTGTTGTAAATGGTCTTCCGCCCATGTTGATTTTACCAGCATGTCATCGATGTAAACTTCCATCATTTTTCCCAGATGTTCCTAGGTCACTAGCCTTTGATAGGCGGCTCCAGTATTTTTTAAGCCAAAAGGCATGACTTTATAACAGTAAGTTCCCCTGTTTGTAATAAAGGAGGTTTTTTCCTCGTCTGAGGGATCCATTTTAATTTGATTATAACTAGAATACGCATCTAGAAAGCTTAACAATTCATGATCTGCGGTGGCATCAATCATTTGATCTATATGTGATAATGGGAATGAATCTTTGGGGCATGCTTTATTTAAGTTAGTATAATCTACGCATATTCTCCATTTGCCATTCTTTTTAGGTACTAACACAGTGTTAGCTAGACAGTTAGGGTACGTTACCTCTTGTATCGAACCAATTTTCAAGAGTTTCTATACCTCTTCGACAATCACTTGGTTCTTGAATGGTCCTTGCTTTCTTTTCTTCTGCTTAACAGGTATGAAGGATAGA
>ML415153.1:0-32007 GCA_005239525.1 Nicotiana knightiana
TATATATATATATATGTAGATACTGTTGGAAAGAAAGACTATGCTTATTGTGAACTGAGATATGTATTTAATTTTATGTGTTTCCTATTGCTTAGACTTGATTTATCTCCATTACTACTGAGTTGGCGTATTCACATTAATCCCTGTACCCCTGTGTGCTGATACATGTGTTGATACCGAGCGTTAGTCATCTATTTCCGTGTGGAGACGGAGTCGGGATATAGAGGTAGCCGTTTAACGTCCGCAGCGTCTCTGTTTTCCCTTTCTTATTTTGTACCTAATTCTTCGTTCCGAGGTGTTGTATTATAATAGTAGACTTTTTGGTATATTCCTTAGATGCTCATGACATATTGACTTCGGATCTCGGAGATGGTATTTGGTCTGTTTAACTGTTTGTTTTGCTTAATAGATTCAGTAATTTTATATACGTTTATGAAATGTGGGAAACGAGTTGGAAATTTTGGAAAGAAACTGTAAATATGTGATTGTTGGCTAGCCTAGTTCCACGATAGACGCCATCACGGCCGGTTAGGATTTGGGGTCGTGACAAGTTGGTATCAGAGCGCTAGGTTACATAGGACTCAACGGTCATGAGCAGGTTTAGTAGAGTCTTGTGGACGTCTGTACTTATCTTCGAGAGGTTTCAGCACCCTTAGGAACAATCTCATTTTTCTTGAATTCTTTCGTGCCATTTTGTTGACTCTGGGAATCTAAACTTCTGTTGTTTCATTCTCTCACAGATGGTGAGGACTCGCACTACCGATCAGGGTGATCAACCACCAGCTAGACCAGCGAGAGGTCGAGGCCGCGGTTGAGGCCGTCGTAGAGATAGAGGACCAGCCTGTGCAACAGCCAGGGTAGTACCAGTTGATCCCCTACTATTCAGGATCAGATTCCCGCTGCAGATACTCCAACAGGACATGCTCAGGCACCCGCAGTGCCTATTATTATTCCGGGTCTTCAGGAGACCTTGGCTCAGATCTTGACTGTGTGTACCACCCTTGCTCAGGCAGTTGCCGCTACTTCTCAGGCTGGGGGAGAATGTCAGACTCCAGTTGCCCGGACACCTGAGCAGGTTACTCAAGGCCATTAGACACCGGGGGCGGTTCTAGCCAGCCGGTTGCTCCTGTTCGGGACTTTGTGGTTTCGACTATGCCAGAGGACGAGCAGCGTAGACTGGAGAGATTTAGTAGACTTCATCCTCCGACGTTCAGTGGTGCTGAGGGCGAGGTTGCCCAGGGTTTTTTGGATAAGTGTCAGAGGATACTGCATACTGCCAGGATTTTAGAGACCAGTGGGGTCTCGTTTGCTACTTTTCAGTTTTCTGGTGATGTATTCACTTGGTGGGAGTCTTTTGAGAGGCGTAGGCCTGTTGGTTCAGCAACCCTCACCTGGCAGCAGTTCTCCACTATTTTCTTGGAAAAGTATGTACCCAGTCTCCCAGGGAGGAGCAGCGCAGGCATTTTGAGCAGCTGCGTCAGTGGGAGGTATCATTGATGCAATATGAGATGTGGTTTTCAGAGTTGGCTCGTCATGCCACCGAGTTGGTCCCTACTGATAGGGAGATGATTAGGAGGTTCGTGGATCTCCTCACTTATCATCTCCGCCTTTTCATGACTCGCGAGAGAGTATCAGATGCTACATTCGAGCAGGTTGTTGATATTGCTCGAGATATTGAGTCGGTTCACCGCCAGGAGCGGGAGGATAAGGAAGCTAAGAGGCCTCGTGGATCGGGTGGTTCCAGTGGTGCTCCTTCCAGGGGGCAGTTTCAGCATGGTAGAGGCCGTTCATTCAGGCCTCCTCAGTCAGTCCGCCCAGCCTATAGTGGTGCATCTACGGGGCATGGTCCCCGTAGTTCTCAACCAGGTTGTTCTTCATTCGGTGCCTTCCCAACCCAGAGTGCAGCTCGAGCACCACCAGTTCAGAGTTCCTCTATGCATGATTCTTCTAGTGGCCATTCTGGTGCCAGGGGTTTCTATTAGTCCGCATCTCCATCTCCAGTGAGTTGTTTTGAGTGCGGAGAGTTTGGCCACATGTGGAGGCAGTTTCCACGTCATTCTGGTGGTTCTTCTCAGCAGAGAGGCCAGCCCTCGACTTCAACTCCAGTTATTTCACCACCCGCCCAGACAGCCGGGGGTGGTAGTCAGTCAACTAGAGGTTTCCCTAGAGGGGGAGGTCGAGCAGGTGGAGGTCAGGCCCGTATGTATGCGTTTCCAGCCAGGCCGAATGTTATGGCCTCCGATGCAGTGATCACAGGTATTGTCTCTGTCTGTCGCCGAGATTCTTTGGCTTTATTTGACCCTGGTTCAACATATTCTTATGTCTCGTCATATCTTGCCCACTTCCTGGATATGCCCCATGAGTCTTTAGTTACGTCTGTTCATGTGTCAACTCTGGTAGGCGATACTATTGTTGTGGACTCTTTGTATCGCTCTTGTGTGAATCTATTGGGGGTCTGGAGACCCGAGTGGACCTACTGTTACTCAGCATGGTCGATTTTGATGTGATATTGGCCATGGATTGGTAATCTTCGTGTCATTCTGTTATTGATTGTCACACTAAGACCGTGACCCTAGCTATGCAAGGATGTCCAAGGGTTGAGTGGAGAGGTTCTTCTGAGTATGTACGTAGCAGGGTGATTTCCTACCTGAAGGCTCAGCGTATGGTTGAAAAGGGGTGTTTATCGTATCTGGATTTTGTGAGGGATGTCAATGGTGAGACTCCCTCTATAGATTCGGTTCCGGTGGTCCGTGACTTTCTGGACGTGTTTCCTGCAGACCTGCCAGGCATGCCACCTGATAGGGACATTGATTTTGGTATTGACCTGGTGCCAGGCACTCAGCCTATTTCTTTTCCATCTTATCATATGGCACCAGCGAAGCTAAAGGAGTTAAAGGAGAAGCTTCAGGAACTCCTAGATAAGGGGTTCATTCGGCCTAGTGTGTCACCTTGTGGTGCACCGGTGTTGTTTGTGAAGAAGAAGGATGGTTCTATGCGTATGTGTATTGATTATCGGCAGCTGAACAGGGTTACGGTGAAGAACCAGTATCCCTTGCCTCGTATTGATGACTTGTTTGACCAATTTCAGGGTGCCAGGGTGTTTACCAAGATTGAGTTGCGTTCCAGGTATCATCATTTGAAGATTCGGGGGCCAGACATTCTGAAGACTGCTTTCAGAACTAGATATGGTCATTATGAGTTTCTGGTTATGTCTTTTGGGCTGACCAATGCCCCAGCAACCTTTATGAACTTGATGCATAATGTATTTCGGCCTTATCTATATTCTTTCATCATCGTGTTTATTGACGATATCTTGGTGTATTCCCGATCTCGGGAGGATCATGAGCATCATTTGAGAGTTGTGCTTCAGACCTTGAGGGAGAAGAGATTGTATGAAAAATTTTCGAAGTGTGAGTTCTGGCTTGATTCAGTAGTGTTCTTGGGGCACGTGGTGTCAAGTGAGGGTATTCAGGTTGACCCAAAAAAGATAGAGGCAGTGCAAAGAGCTGGCCTAGACCGTCATCAACTACCGAGATTCACAGTTTCCTTGGTTTGGCAGTGTACTATCGTCATTTTGTAGAGGAATTTTCATCTATTATAGCACCTATGACCAGACTGACCCAGAAGGGTACTCAGTTCAGGTGGACTGAGGAGTGTGAGGAGAGCTTTCAGAAGCTCAAGTCAGCTTTGACTACAGCTTCGGTGTTGGTTTTTCCTACGGGTTTAGGTGCTTATACAGGTTACTGTGATTCCTCGAGAGTTGGCCTTGGAGCGGTTTTGATGCAGGACGGTAGGGTGATTGCCTATGCATCCAGACAGTTGAAGGTGCACAAGAAGAATTATCCAGTGCACGATCTTGAACTAGCAGCTATTGTCCACACATTGAAGATTTGGCGTCATTATTTGTATGGGGTGCATTGTGAGATTTTCACTAATCACCGTAATTTGTAGCATCTGCTTAAGCAGAAGGATCTGAATTTGCGTTAGAGGAGGTGGTTGTAGCTTCTCAAGGATTACCATCTCACTATTTGATATCATCCGGGAAGGCCAATGTAGTGGCCGATGCCCTGAGTCACAGAGCAGAGAGTTTGGGGAGTCTAGCCAACCTTCCAGTAGCAGAGCGGCCATTAGCACTTGATGTTCAGGCTTTAGCAGGTCAGTTGGTGAGATTGGATCTATTAGAGCCGCCGCGGGTATTGGCTTGTGTAGCCTCCAGGTATTCTATTTATGATTAGATTAGAGCACGCCAGTATGATGATCCACACTTGCTCGTTCTTCAAGACAGGTTCCGTCGCGGAGATGCCAGGGACGTGGTTATTGGTGATGATGGGGTCATGAGGATGCATGGCCGGATTTGCGTTCCCAATGTGGACGGACTTTGATATTTGATTCTAGCTGAGGCCCATAGTTCACGGTATTCCATCCATCCGGGTGCCGCAAAGATGTATCAAGATTTAAGACATCATTATTGGTGGAGGCGGGTGACCAATTCCGCGCACTTCATTCCTGTTGGTACTATTTATTCTTCGGAGCGGTTAGATAAGATTTATATCAGGGAGATTATCCGGTTGCATGGGGTTCCAGTTTCTATCATTTCTTGCAGAGGTACTCAGTTCACATCTCAGTTTTGGAGAGCCGTACAGAGAGAGTTGGTACTCACGTCGAGTTGAGCACCGCGTTTCATCCTCAGACCGACGGGCAGTCGGAGCATACTATTCAGATTTTGGAGGATATATTGCGTGCCTGTGTCATTGATTTTTGGGGTTTATGTGTAAAGACCCGTAACATTTTCTCGTTTTAAAATAATGCCCGAATGAGTCCCCGAGCTGTTTTTACTGTGGAAATTTTTAAAACGGACCTAAATTGAGTAAAAAGTACCCCGAGACTTAAAGAATAAAATTTTCCAGAAAATAGGTATTATGCGACGCACTATGCAATCGCATAACGTGTATGCGGACTGCACAATGGTCGCATACCTAGGCAGTGTGTTTCGAATTTTGGCCCATCTTGAGGGCCATTATGCGGTCGATTATGCGGACCGCATGTCAGGAATGCGACCGCATTCCTGACCGCATTTTTGTGTCGGGCTTCTATTTTTCTAATTTTAAAACCCGACCCCAATCCATTAAAAACACCCCTCACCTTCATTTTTAACTATTTTTCTGGGATATTAGAGAGAGGAAAGAGTGGTTTCTAGAGAGAGAAATTCCCAACTTCATCAAATTGGTCTTTCTCCATCACTCAAGCTTGGAACTAATCAAGTAGAACACAAATTTCTTCACTCTAAGAGGTAAGCTTACACCCCATTAACCCTAAATTTCCAGATTTTGNAATTAGATTGAAGGTGCTAGAAGGACCGGTGATTCGAGATAGATATTAAGGAAATATCCTGATTCAAGGTATGTATGGCTAACTTTAACCTTCGTAGAATCCTCTTGTTGGGTCCGAGTATCTGGTATGTGTACCTTGTTTGGAAATATGTGAATTGATTGTTCAGACGTGTTGAGGTGTGAGATTCTATTCTCTGATTTTCCTGGTTGATTGTCATGCTACTGTGCTGTATGAAGTTGTGAAAGGTGTTTGATGTGTAATGAACGAAAGATTGATAATGTGATCAAATGTTAGAATGTGTAAAATAGTTAAAAACCATACGTGGAAAGTAATGAAAAGGAGTATTGTGAAACAATGTAACTGAATTGGGCGATTGTTGCAACACCGTGTTCATGAAATTACTACTTGATGAGAGTTATGGTGCCTTGCGCCCAAATACATAAATTGTTGATATGAACTTGTATTCCTTGAAATGATGATTCTTGTGATGAAATTGTTTGTCGTTGCTGTTATGAAATATGATTGTTAGGTGGGATCGGGTTGCACGCCGCAACACAAAGCAATAAGCTTGATAAGGTGTGAGGCAATAAGGGTGGCCGAGGTAATAAGGATGGAATGTGATCGTTATCACCATCGAAATGAAAAATCGGGGAAACTCTTGAATATGGTAATGTTGAAAGGGGAAAAGGAGATATTGTGAAACTTGATGATTTGGTTGTTCTTTTCCACGTGCATTGATTAATTGGTTCTATTACTGTTTCTTACTTGTGTATTGTTTGATTGTACTTGGGATAAAGTTTGTTCATACATACTAGTACTATTCCACAGTACTAACGTCCCTTTTGCCGGGGGCGCTACATTTTCTTATATAAATGTAGGTGCTTCTACAACAGGTAATTCAATCCACCCTCAGTAGTGCCTCCTCTCCTTTCCGTCAGTTGTTCTGGTGAGCCCCACTTCCTCCCGGGGCCACGTGTTGCTCATGTCACCTTAATTTGAGTTTATGGTGTAGTTTAAGGTATAGCCGGGGCCTTGTTGCCGGCAAGTAGTAGATAAATCTTTTGTACTTGTAGAGGCTCCGTAGACAGAATGTGGGGAAAGTATATATGTATTTTGGGTAGTAAGCGTACAGTTTGGAATCGTGGTCCACGTTGTTAATATTGTATGTATTTTGTAAGTATTTGGTATCATGTGTTAGTAATGATAAAAAGTAGAAGTGAATTCAAGTTGGAAGTTTATGCTTAAGTTATAAATGCCTATTTTACTTAAATGATGTATATTGAAATCACGGGGTAACGCGTGGGATAGGAAAGGCAAATCAGGTTCGCTTGACTGGGGTCACCCGGTTGAGTGCCGGTCGCGTCCCTCGATTTTGGGGCGTGACAAAGTTAGTATCAGATCCTAAGGTTTTAAAAGTGTCCTAGGATGTCTCGTAGCCGTGTCTAGTAGATCCCTTCTTATCGGTGTGTTGTCGACCACATCTATAATTAGGGGGCTACATGGACAGTAAGGAAACACCCTTTTCATTGTTATTCTATATCGTGTGGTGAAGTGGAAAGTGAAAATATTCTTGTCTAACTCGTGCTCTGTTCCAAAATTTTCAGTAATGGCACCAAAGAAGAGAGCTCAGCTCGGCTTAGAGGGGGTTGAGTTAGCATATTACAGGCTTAGGGGAGCAGCGTATTCATGGTTCGAGATGTGGGAGAATTCCCGTGGGGAAGGAAGTCCTCCGGCAAGATGGAATGAGTTCGTTGATGCTTTCATGGATCACTTCTTGCCTGCTGAGGCTATGGCCACCCGTTATACGGAGTTCGAGGTTCTCAAGAAGGGTAATATGAGTGTGTGGGAGTACCACATGGAGTTCGTGAGGTTGTCCAAGTACGCTCCTCAGTTGGTATCGACTATGGGTTCCAGAGTTCGACAGTTTGTTCAGGGCCTCAGCCCTTTGGTTGTGAATGAAGTTGCTATAGCTGCCTTGCACTCAGACATGAATTATGGTAAGATAGTGGGATTCGCCCAGGCCACGGAGGCTGGAAAATTGAAGATAAGGTCGGAGAGGGAGAGTATCAGTAGGGCCCGATCAGCGGGCCACTTGGGGAGTTCAGTTGGAGGAGGGAGACCAGTTCAGGGGAGAGGACCATCAAGGTCATCCCAGTCTTATGCTCAGTACTCATCCAGTGCATCGCCATCAGTGCACCATTATCAGTAGAGCAGTCGCTGGGGACCAGGATCAGACAGTAGGAGACCCCATCAGTCCGATCGTCCAGGAGGGAGGTTCCAGCAGCAGAGGAGGGCTCCATGCCTTAAGTGTGGGAGGTTCCACACCGAGCCTTGTTACCTGGATATCCTGATATGCTACGGGTGTAGGGTGAGAGGTCATATTCAGGTGGATTGCCGTGTGCCCAGTCAGGGCATGGGTAGTGGTTTTGCTCAGCCGTCCGGTTCTTCAGTCGCCGCATCTTCAGTACGTCCTCCAGCTCCAGCAGGGCGTGGTGCAGTTAGAGGTGGGTCTTGTGGTAGAGGTGGACCCACCCGGTTCTATTCTTTGAGTGGTCGCTAGAGTGCGGAGGCTTCTCCAGATGTTGTTACAGGTATTCTGGCTGTTCAAGCCCTTGATTGTTATGCTCTTATTGATCCGGGGTCCTCCTTGTCTTATGTTACCCCATTTATTGCTTCAAGTTTTGGGATAGAACTCGAACAGCTTCATGAGTCTTTCTCTGTGTCGACTCCGATTGGTGATTCCATTACAGCCGCACGAGTCTATAGGAATTGTGTTGTCACGGTGTGTGGTCGAGATACCACGGCCGATCTTATCAAACTAGAGATGGTAGATTTCGATGTTATCATGGGAATTGATTGGCTTTACTCGTGCTTTGCTAAACTCGACTGCCGAACCAGAATTATGAGACTAAAGTTTCCTAACGAGTCACTTATTGAGTGGAAGTGGTGCCAAAGGGTAGGTTTATTTCCTACCTTAAGGCCTCGAAGATGATTAAAAAGGGGTGTGTTTATCATTTGGTCNAGTGTGTCGCCGTGGGGCGCTTCGGTTCTTTTCGTCAGGGAGAAGGATGGGTCGCTTCGGATGTGTATTGATTATCGGCAGCTCAATAAAGTCACTATAAAAAACAAGTATCCATTGCCTCGGATAGATGATTTGTTCGACCAATTGCAGGGTGCGAGGTTCTTCTCCAAAATTGATTTACGGTCGGGGTATCACCAGTTGAAGATCAGAGAGCAGGATATTCCTAAGACCGCCTTCAAAACTCGTTATGGCCATTTTGAATTTTTGGTGATGTCCTTTGGACTGACCAATGCTCTAGTGGCTTTCATGGATCTTATGAATCGGGTTTTCAAACTGTTTCTTGACTCCTTCGTGATTGTTTTTATTGATGACATCTTTGTCTACTCGCGAAGTTAGAAGGATCATGCTAATCACCTCAGGGCAGTATTACAGATTCTTCATCAGCACCAATTGTATGCCAAGTTTTCAAAATGTGAATTTTGGTTGGAGTCAGTCACATTTTTGGGTCATGTTGTTTCCAGAGAAGGGATTAAGGTTGATCCCCAGAAAATCACAGCGGTAAAGGATTGGCCTAGACCAACGACCCCGACAGAGATTCGCAGTTTCTTGGGTCTAGCCGGGTATTATCGGAGGTTTGTGGAAGGGTTCTCTACCCTCGCCTCCCCATTGACTAAATTAACGCAAAAGGAAACTAAGTTCCAATGGTCCGACGCTTGTGAGAAGAGCTTTCAGGAATTGAAATCAAGATTGACTTCAGCACCGGTGTTAAATTTTCCAGAAGGCATGGAGGGATTTGTGGTTTATTGCGATGCTTCAAGGGTTGGGGATGCGTGTTGATGCAACACGGGAAGGTTATAGCCTATGCTTCCAGGCAACTCAAGAATCACGAGGAATTATCTGACGCATGATTTAGAACTCGCGGCAATTGTGTTTGCATTAAAAATCTGGCGGCATTATTTGTATGGGGTCTATGTGTACGTGTTCTCAGACCACAAGAGTCTCCAATATTTGTTCAAGCAGAATTGTTAGGGCCAGATCTTATGCACCAGGCATTGGAAAAAGTCAGAGTCATTGGGGAGAGGATGAAAACCGCTCAGAGCCTTCAAAAATCCTCTGCGGACGTTCGTCGAAGAAAATTGGAATTCCAAGTAGATGATTGGGTATTCTTGAAAGTATCTCCCATGAAGGGAGTAATGCGGTTTGGGAAAAAAGAAAAATTGAGCCCAAGGTATGTCGGGCCATATCGGATTGCTCAAAGCGTAGGACAAGTGGCTTATAGGTTGGAATTACCCCTTGAATTGTCATTAGTGCACCCGGTATTCCACGTGTCCATGTTGAAGAAAGTGGTTGGAGATCCATCAGCCATCGTTCCATTTGAGACTATTGAGGTTAATGAAGAATTATCGTATGAAGAGATTCCAGTTGCTATTCTTGATAGACAAGTCCGTAAATTGAGGAACAAAGAAATTGCTTCAGTTAAAGTATTGTGGTAAAGTCAGCACATTGAGGAAGCCACGTGGGAAGCAGAAAATGAGATGAAAGAAAAATATCCCTATTTGTTTGAATAAGTCTAGTAGTGTTCATCAGAACTGTCATCTCTAACAAAATTATATTTTATGTCCGATTTTGTGCAAAAGAACCCCATCTTCCCCTAATTTCCTTATTGTTGTAATCTCCCAATGTGTGCTAAAACTGAACCCGCTGTTCTATTTGGGTATTGTGTAACCCTTGAGGTAAATGAAAATTTTGTGGAACGTATGTGTTAGGCAAGTGATTAATGGTAGAGTAGGTTGGTAATGATTAATTGAAATGAATATAGTATATTGAGGTGATTGGGTTGTATATGACTCATTAAAATGACCAAGTTATGTGCGAAAATGTAAATCATGTGCAAATTTGTGGTATAAGAAGAAAGAACTATGTGTAGGGGACAAGATGATTGAATAATTGCCAATTGTTGAGGTAACAACGTTGTGTGTGAGTTATTGGGTGATTAAAATTGTGTAATGGTGCTTGGAAATGTGTTTCGGGGGTTCTCTGACAGGTAGGTAGGTCTAATTACAAAGGGAACTCTGGCAAAAATTTTCTGAAAAATTGGAGTTAGTGAAAATATGGAAGTTTCATGTCATGCTTTCAAAACTAATTGATTTCCAAAACCCTCATTCGAGGACGGATGATTTTTAAGGGGGGAGGATGTAAATACCCGTAACATTTTCTCGTTTTAAAATAATGCCCAAATGAGTCGCCGAGTTGTTTTTACTGTGGAAATTTTAAAACGGACCTAAATTGAGTAAAAAGTACCCCGAGACTTAAAGAATAAAATTTTCCAGAAAATAGGTGTTATGCGATGCACTATGCGATCGCATAACGTGTATGCGGACCGCACAATGGTCGCATACCTAGGCAGTGTGTTTCGAATTTTGGCGCATCTTGAGGGCCATTATGCGGTCGATTATGCGGACCGCATGTCAGGAATGCGACTGCATTCCTGACCGCATTCTTGTGTCGGGCTTCTATTTTTCTAATTTTAAAACCCGACCCCAGTCCATTAAAAACACCCTTCCCCTTCATTTTTAACCATTTTTCTGGGATATTAGAGAGAGGAAAGAGTGGGTTCTAGAGAGAGAAAGTCCCAACTTCATCAAATTGGTCTTCCTCCATCACTCAAGCTTGGAACTAATCAAGTAGAACACAAATTTCTTCACTCTAAGAGGTAAGCTTACACCCCATTAACCCTAAATTTCTAGATTTTATTAAAATGAAACATGGGTAGGATAGTTCATAAAGACGGGGTTAAGAACCTTGCATGCATGTACCCAATCTACCATAATCTAGTTAAGGAAAATAGGTTGGGGTAATCTTTCACCAAAGAAGGGTTATTTAATCTAAAAGAACACCTAGTGTTAGATAGAAAGCTCAGATGAGTTCAAGACATGTTCATGATTCCTAATTCTAAGTTTAAATGTGCCGCATTATGAATTAGATTATGGTACTAGAAGGCCCGGTTATTCGAGATAGAAATTAAGGAAAAATCCTGATTCGAGGTATGTATGGCTAACTTTAACCTTCGTAGAATCCTCTTGTTGGGTCCGAGTATTTGGTATGTGTAACTTGTTTGGAAATATGTGAATTGATTGTTCAGATGTGTTGAGGTGTGAGATTCTATTCTCTGATTTTCCTGGTTGATTGTCATGCTACTGTGCTGTATGAAGTTGTGAAAGGTGTTTGATGTGTAATGAACGAAAGATTGATAATGTGCTCAAATGTGGGAAAGTGTAAAATAGTTGAAAGCCATACATGGAAAGTAATGAAAAGGAGTATTGTGAAACAATGTAACTGAATTGGGCGATTGTGGCAACACCGTGTTCATGAAATTACTACTTGATGAGATTTATGGTGCCTTGGGCAAAAATACATAAATTGTTGATATGAACTTGTATTCCTTGAAGTGATGATTCTTGTGATGAAATTATTTGTGGTTGCTGTTATGAAATGTGATTGTCAGGTGGGATAGGGTTGCACGCCGCAACACAAAGCAATAAGCTTGATAAGGTGTGAGGCAATAAGGGTGGCCGAGGTAATAAGGACGGAATGTGATCGTTATCACCATCGAAATGAAAAATTGGGGAAACTCTTGAATATGGTAATGTTGAAAGGGGAAAAGGAGAGATTGTGAAACTTGATGATTTGGTTGTTCTTTTCCACGTGCATTGATTGATTGGTTCTATTACTGTTTCTTACTTGTGTATTGTTTGATTGTACTTGGGATAAAGTTTGTTCATACATACTAGTACTATTCCACAGTACTAACGTCCNTGATTGATTGGTTCTATTACTGTTTCTTACTTGTGTATTGTTTGATTGTACTTGGGATAAAGTTTGTTCATACATACTATTACTATTCCACAGTACTAACGTCCTTTTTGCCGGGGGCGCTACATTTTCTTATATAAATGTAGGTGGTTCTATAGCAGGTAATTCAGCCCACCGTCAGTAGTGTCTCCTCTCCTTTCCGTCAGCTGTTCTGGTGAGCCCCACTTCCTCCCGGGGCCACGTGTGGCTCATGTCACCTTAATTTGAGTTTATGGTGTAGTGTAAGGTATAGCCGGGGCCTTGTTGCCAGAAAGTAGTATATATATCTTCTGTACTTATAGAGGCTCCGTAGACACAATGTGGGGAAAGTATATATGTATTTTGGGTATTAAGCGTATGGTTTGGAATCGTGGTCCACGTTGTTAATGTTGTATGTATTTTGTAAGTATTTGGTATCATGTTTTAGTAATGATAAAAAGTAGAAGTGAATTCAAGTTGGAAATATATGCTTAAGTTATAAATGGCTATTTTACTTAAATGATGTATATTGAAATCACGGGGTAACGCGTGGGATAGGAAAGGCAAATCAGGTTCGCTTGACTGGGGTCACCCGGTTGAGTGCTGGTTGCGTCCTTCGATTTTGTGGCGTGACATCATGGGACCAGTTTCTGCCACTCGTGGAGTTTGCATGTAATAATAGTTATCAGTCGAGTATCCAGATGGCTCTGTATAAGGCTCTATATGGTAGGAGGTGCAGATCTCCGGTTGGTTGGTTCGAGCTGGGCGAGGCTAGGCTATTGGGCACAAACTTGGTTCAGGATGCGCTAGGTAAGGTGAAGTTGATTCAGGAGCGGCTTCGCACGACGCAGTATAGGCAGAAGAGTTATGCGGACCAGAAGGTCCGAGATGTGTCTTTCATGCTTGGGGAGAAGGTGCTTCTGAAGGTGTCACCCATGAAGGGTGTTATGAGGTTCGAGAAGAGGGGAAAGTTGAGTCCCCGGTTCATTGGGCCATTTGAGGTGCTTCAGAGGATTGGGGAGGTGGCTTATAGACTTGCCTTGCCTCCCAGGTTATCAAGTATTCATCCGGCGTTCCATGTTTTGATGCTCCGGAACTATTTTGGTGACCCCTCTCATGTTTTGGACTTCAACACAGTTCAACTCGAGGGTGATATGTCGCTAGTGGCTATTTTGGGTCGCCAGGGTAGAGAGCTGAGGTCTAAGGATATAGCTTCAGTGAAGGTTCAGTAGAGAGGACAACCGGTGGAGGATGCCACCTGGGAGACCGGGCGGGAGATGCGGAGCAGATATTCTCACTTATCCGAGACTCCACGTATGTTTCTAGACCCGTTCGAGGACGAACGTTTGTTTAAGAGGGGGAGGATGTAACCACCCGGTCGGTCGTTCCATGAAATTAGTCTTGTTTCCCCAGTTTCTAATTTATCATATGTTGCTTAGCCTATTTATGTTGTGTTGGGTCAGTTGGTTCGGGTTCGGAGTGGTCATGGTGAGAACTGAGACACTTAGTCTCTTAAATTGGCTTAATAGTTGGAAAAGTCAACTGGGAGTTGACTTACTGGTAAACGACCTCAGAATGTTGATTTTATGGCTCGGATAGCTTCTTTAGGTGATTTTGAGACTTACGAGTGTGTTCGGAATGAAGTTTTGATGTCCGGTATAGAATTAGGCTTGAATTGGCGAAAATTAGTTTTTGGCGATTTCCGGTCGGCAGGGGAAAATAGGCTATCAGGGTCGGAATGGAATTCCGGGAGTTGGAGCAGGTTCGTAATATCATTTTGGATATTTGTGCCAATTTTCAGGTCAATCGGATGTGTTTTGGATGGTTTTGGCATCTTTGGTGAAACTTAGAAATTTCAAAGTTCATAGGCTTGAATTTGATGTGATTTTGGTGTTTTTGCTTTGTTTTTGGTATTTCGAAGGCTCGACTAAGATTTAATGATGTTATGGGATATGTTGGTAGTTTTGGTTGAGGTCCCGGGGGCCTCAGGTGTATTTCTGGTGTTTTAGCATAAGTGGTTTGTTCATTGCGATCGTATGATTCATCCGCGATCGCGTAGAGTAAAGATTGAGGCAGGAATATTTGTTCTATGCGACGCTTAATAAGGTTTGCGATCGCATAGGTTGGGCAGTCTTTAGCAATGCGGTCGCGTGGTTCCTTGTGCGATCACATAGGTGTTCTGAGGCGCATGAGAGGGATGGATGCTTGAGCTATGCGAACGCATGTGTGTGTATGCGAACACATAGAGTGGGTTTGGACTGTGCATCGTGAAAGCATAGCTAGAGACGCGATCGCACTGAAGGAATATATAGTGCTGGGTAGTGTTTTATAAAAGGCCATTTTTGCGAATTTAGTCTATTTTTCCTCCATTGTTGAGCGGGTTTGGAGATTTTTGAGAGGGATTGAAGAGGAAATCGAAGGGAAACACTTGGAGGTCAGAATTTTGACTTCTTAACTCGATTCTATGTTGTTTTCTAAGTAATTAAACCGGAAATTAGTTGGATTTAAACCCAAAATTGGGGAGGTTAGGTGCATGAGAATTAGAAATTTCTTTTGATGATTTGAGTGGGCAATTGTGGTGCGATTTTGGTGTTCTTGGTATGTATAGAATCGTGGGAGGATGAAGATTCTTGTGATGTAAATTTTATAGAATTCTGAGACATGGGCCCGGGGCTCGGGTTTGGCCAATTTCGAGAATTGTGCCTAAAATTGATAGTTTTTATTTGAGCCTTGTTCATTTAGCGTATATTGTCCTGAGGGTATGAAACCTCGGACTTCGTATTTTCTCACTATTTTTAGAATGGCGCACATGTCGGATGACGAGTATGTGGCATGCACTGATTTTTGGATTGGGCTTGGTCCTCTCCGCGACAACTATTGAGTTGCGTATTTTTACTCTAAATCATATGTTAAATTGGGTTCTAAAACTATTGATATATTTGGGTTATAAGCCATGTTTGAGGCCTCGTGCCAACTCGTTTAGACCCCTTGGGGGATTTTTAATGCTATTTTTCCTCACTGTGTTGATTTATGATTTACACTCAGTCATGTTATGTTTAACTGATTTTGAAACTCAGTCTTATTTACACTATTTTGAGATATAAAATGATGTTTTTGGTCGAGTACCCCGTTATACTGATACGCCCGAGGGGCTTTTGAGAGTTTCTGACTGAGTGAGGCTGAGGGACTGATTGTGAGTATATTATATGCCACGAGGTGGCTTGATTTTAGCGCTTGGGCTGAAGGAGCCCCTCCGGAGTCTGTACACACCCCCAGTGAGCGCAGGTACCTACTGAGTGCGAGTGCCGAGTGACGAGTGATTGGGAGGCATGAGTGACAGTGAGGTTACCCGAGGGGCTGATACTGAGTGACTGTGAGGTATGTTGAGTGATTTTCTGCCAGAGGGGCGATTTATGATTCATGTTTTGGCCCGAGGGGCTATTTATGATTTATTTCATTTTACCCTAAACTCTTCAGGTATTTTATTTCTGAAATTGTTGGAAAACACATTTTTCAAAGGATTTTCTGAAGTTGGCTTTTAAAGCATGTTGATTTCATATATATATATATATATATATATATATATATACATACTATTAGAAAGAAAGGTTGTGCTTATTGTGAATTGATGATTTGATCTTATGTGTTTCTTACTGCTTAGACTTGACTTATTTTCATTACTACTGAGTTGGCGTACTCACATTACTCCCTGCACCCCTTTGTGTAGATACAGGTGCTGTTACTGAGTGTTAGTCATCTATTTTCCGTGCGGAGCATGAGTTCGGGACATAGAGGTAGCTGTTCAGCATCCGCAGCATCTCTGTTTTCCCTTTCTTATTTTGTACCTAGTTCTTCGTTCCGAGGTTTTGTATTATAATAGTAGAATTTTTGGTATATTCCTTAGATGCTCATGACATGTTGACTCCGGATCTTGGGGATGGTTTTAGACTATTTAACTATTTTGTTTGCTTAATAGATTCAGTAATTTATATACGTCTACGAAATGTTGGAAATGAGTTAGAAATTTTGGAAAGAAACTGTAAATATGTGATTGTTGGCTAGCCTAGTTCCACGATAGGCGCCATCACGGCCGGTTTAGGATTTGGGGTCGTGACAAGTTGGTATCAGAGCCTAGGTTACATAGGACTCAACGGTCATGAGCAGGTTTAGTAGAGTCTTGTGGATTGGTACGGAGACGTCTGTACTTATCTTTGATAGGCTGCAGAACCCTTAGGAACAATCTCATTTTTCTTGAGTTCTATCGTCGCATTTTTTTTATTCTGGAAAAATAAACTTTTGTTGTTTCATTCTCTCACAGATGGTGAGGAGTCGCGCTACCGATCAGGGTGATCAGCCACCAGCTAGACCAACGAGAGGTCGAGGCCGCGGTCGAGGCCGTGGTTAGAGGTAGGAGCCAGCCCGTGCAGCAGCCGGGGCATTACCAGTTTATCCCCCCTACTATTCAGGATCAGGTTCCCGCCGCAGATGCTCCAGCAGGACAGGCTCGGGCACCGACAGTGCCTATTGTTATTCCGGGTCTTTAGGAGACCTTGGCTCAGATCTTGACTGTATGTACCACCCTTGCTCAGGCAGTTGCCGCAACTTCTCAGGTCGGGGGAGCCAGTCAGACTCCAGTTGCCTGGACACCTGAGCAGGTTACTCAGGGCCATCAGACACCGGGGGCGGTTCCAGCCCAGACGGTTGCTCCAGTTCGGGACTTCGTGGTTCGGCTATGCCAGAGGACAAGCAGCGTAGACTGGATAAGTTTAGTAGACTTCAACCTCCGACATTCAGTGGTGCCGAGGGCGAGGATGCCCAGGGTTTTCTGGATAAATGTCAGAGGATGCTGCGTACTGCTGGGATTCTGGAGACCAGTGGGGTCTCGTTTGCTACTTTTCAATTTTCTGGTGCTGCTTTCACTTGGTGGGAGTCTTTTGAGAGGCGTAGTCCTATTGGTTTAACATCCCTCGCCTGGAAGCAGTTCTCCACTATTTTCTTGGAGAAGTATGTACTCCAGTCTCACAAGGAGGAGCAGCGCAGGCATTTTGAGCAGCTGCGTCAGGGGGAGCTATCACTGATGCAGTATGAGATGCACTTTTCATAGTTGATTTGTCATGCCACCGAGTTGGTCCCTACTGATAGGGAGAGGATTAGGAGGTTCGTGGATGGCCTCACTTATCAGCTCCGCCTTTTTATGACTCGGGAGAGAGTATCAGATGCTACCTTCGAGCAGGTTGTTGATATTGCTCGAGATATTGAGTCAATTCGCTGCCAGGAGCGGGAGGAGATGGAGGCCAAGAGGCCTCGTGGATCGAGTGGTTCTAGTGGTGCTCCTTCCAGGGGGCAATTTCAGCATGGTAGAGGCCGTTCATTCAGGCCTTCTCAGTCAGTCCGCCCAGCCTATAGTGGTGCATCTTCGGGGCATGGTCCCCGCGGTTCTTAGCCAGGCAGTTATTCATTCGGTGCCCTCCCAGCCTAGAGTGCAACTCGAGCACCACCAGTTCAGAGTTCCTCTATGCATGATTCTTCTAGTGGCCATTATGGTGCCAGGGGTTTCTATCATTCCCCGTCTCCAGCTCCAGGGAGTTGTTTTGAGTGTAGTGAGTTTGGGCACATGTGGAGGCAGTGTCCCCGTCGTTCTGGTGGTTCTTCTCAGCAGAGGGCCAGCCCTCGACTTCAGCTCCAGTTACTTCACCACCCACCCAGACATCCAGAGGTGGTAGTCAATCAGCTAGAGGCCCCCCTAGAGGGGGAGGTCGAGCAAGTGGAGGTCAGGCCCGTATATATGCGTTTCCAGCCAGGCCAGATGCTATGGCCTCCGATGCAGTGATCGAAGGTATTGTCTCAGTCTGTTGACGAGATGCTTTGGTTTTATTTGATCCTGGTTCTACATATTCTTATGTCTCGTCATATTTTGCCCATTTCCTGGATATGCCCCGCGAGTCTTTAGTTATGTCTGTTCATGTGTCGACTCCGGTGGGCGATATTATTGTTGTGGACCATGTGTATCGATCGTGTGTGATATCTATTGGGGTTCTGGAGACCCGAGTTGACCTACTGTTACTTAGCATGGTCAATTTTGATGTGATATAGGGCATGAATTGGTTATCTCCGTGTCATGTTGTTCTTGATTGTCACGATAAGACCGTGACCTTAGCTACGCCAGGATGTCCGAGGGTTGAGTGAAGAGGTTCTTCTGAGGATATAGCTTCAGTGAAGGTTCAGTGGAGGGGGCAGCCGGTGAAGGATGCCACCTGGGAGACCGAGCGGGAGATGCGGAGTAGATATCCTCACTTATTCGAGACTCCAGGTATGTTTCTAGACCCGTTCGAGGATGAACGTTTGTTTAAGAGGGGGAGGATGTAACGACTATGCCGGTCGTTTCGTGAGATTAGATCTGTTTCCCCTGTTTCTGCTTTATCATATGTTGCTTAGCCTATTTACGTATATATTGGAAAGAAAGGTTGTGCTTATTGTGAACTGATGATTTGATCTTATGTGTTTCTTACTGCTTAGACTTGACTTATTTTCATTACTATTGAGTTAGCGTACTCACATTACTCCCTGCACCCCTGTGTGCAGATACAGGTGCTGGTACTGAGCGTTAGTCATCTATTTTTCGTGCGGAGCCGGAGTTCGGGACATAGAGGTAGCTGTTCAGTGTCCGCAACATCTCTGTTTTCCCTTTCTTATTTTGTACCTAATTCTTCGTTCCGAGATTTTGTATTATAATAGTATAATTTTTGGTATATTCCTTCGATGCTCATGACATGTTGACTCCGGATCTTGGCGATGGTTTTAGTCTGTTTAACTGTTTGTTTTGCTTAATAGATTCAGTAATTTATATACGTTTATGAAATGTGGGAAATGAGTTAGAAATTTTGGAAAGAAACTGTAAATATGTGATTGTTGGCTAGCCTAGTTCCACGATAGGCTCCATCACGACCGGTTTAGGATTTGGGGTCGTGACACCTTAATTAACCCCAACCAACCCTAACCCCTAATTCTTATTCAACTCGGCCGCCTTTGAATCCCTCCTCCTCCATTCTCTATAAACTCACCCCTAACCCTAATCGTTGTCACCGGTGAGAAACCCCTGTTATGGTGTTTCTGTGCCTCCTCCGACCACCACTGGTCCCCTATACTCCCTGGCTCTTTGATTTCATGATTCCTTGAGGAGATCTCAAGGAAAGCCAACCGGATTCTTCCTGAAAATTATTTACCGGCCTGTCTATGGCCTTTTTCGTTTGTGAGTATTGGTTTTCTCCCATTTTTAGTTTGAATCCATAGTTATGACCGAGTTTCTTTCATCTCTACTGTTTTTCTGAAAACCCTAGTTACGACTACCCGAATCCGTTTAGATCTTTGTAGATCTGAAACGGTTCGAATATTATCTGGTGTTTTCCCTTGAAGATCTCCTGTTTTGGTTAACTGTTTCGATTCCATTTTCTTTCTTCTAAAATTAGGGTTTGCCCTAAGTATTTCTCAAAATGGTTTTCTTTCTAACTTTTTCAGTGTTTAAACTAATTGTTTTTTACTAGCTTGATTGATCCTCATGTATGTTTCTGTGTGTTACACTTATTTCTTCAATTTTTTGGGTTTCAATATTGTGCTTATCTCTAACCAGCCCTATTAACTTATTTCTATTTAGGAACTTAAATCATTTTCTCTGTTAAAATCAGTATTTTGTGAGATTTCTACTGACTTATGTTAAGGATTTGAACGATTTCTTTCTTGTTAAAATCAGAACCCTTTGGGATTCTTACTTGGTTGATTTCTATCGAAGGATTCAAATAATTCTTTCCTATAAAATTAGTACTCTTTGAAGATTTTACCGATTGTTTCTTGTTAATTGCTCTGATTAAAATCCGTGTGAATAGATGTTATTTGTTTCCTTATTTATGACTTTAATTGGTCACCCTTGCCTTAATTACTCGTCCGTATGATTTTGTGATTTGTACTAATCCTTTATTTGGTCTGATTTGGATTCTTGCCTTAATTAAACTCTCTTGTTGTTACCGTTGATCAATTACCCCTAATTAAGGGGTCTATTCCGGACTCCCTTATGATTAATTGATTATGTGACCCTGTGATTGCCCTTAATTGACTATTCCTACATTGGTTAATTGGATATGTATTTAATTGTCCTCCTGTTTACCACTTTACCCAGTATGTTTAAGTTTTACCCTCTCCAGTTTGAGTGTTTAATCGAGCATGCCTAGATCTCATTTGTCTTGTTTGCATGTTTGTTCAGTTCATGTTTACTCCCCTCAGCTAGTATGATCATGTTAGTGTCTTAGACTCTTAATGTATTTGATTGATCCTAATTGGTATGACTAATTCACCCCTGTCTTCAACATGACTATTCCCATGCTTTGTCTCTATGTTTTAATTGCCTATTATCATGACTGACTTGTTAAATCTCTGAATCAGTAGACTCCTAGTTGATATGTACAGTTTTTGCTCCATATGCTTCCTTAGACCATGTTCATGTGCTTCTGATGTGAAGCTTTCTATGTTCCCAACCCCTTGACCCCTGTGTGTAAAGCTGATTGTTGAATGGTTGTGAGTCTGAGCACTCTGAGTTGTGTGGTTGTATGTTGAATCTTTGTTCTTTTTTAGAATTGATTTCAAAACTGTTTTTTCACTCCTGGCTTCCTCCTAAATTTGTTTTTATTCCTGCAAACCTTTTCACTCCTAAAAGTGTTATCTCTACACTGTCTTTAACAAGTTCTTTCAAAACTATGTCAAGCACTCTCACTTCTACTCTTAGATTCTTAAGTTCTTCCCCTCCAGTGCGTGTACTGCCTAAGAATCCATGAGATTCCTCCGAACTCTGGCACACTGGGGATAGCCTTTTCCACACTGCACATAATCACTTCCCTATTCAAAGGATCTTGGTGTGAGCATTGCCTGGGATCCCTGAGGTTTTAGGGAACTTTGACACACCAGGACACCCTATTGGCTATGAGACTCTTGGTATCTGAGACTTTTTTGAAGGCCTGGTGTCTCCAGGTTTACTTTGGGCCTATCTGCAGGCTCCCTATAGTATAACATATATTTATTTATGTAATCCATCCAATTCTGGTCTGTAATAACTATCTTTGTAAATAGATATTGGGGAAATTAGTAAAAGGGGAGGGATTCTTATATGACTTGTGGGGAAAACGGGTAGAAATCATGCCTTTAGGTCTATATTATGTTTACTTGCATTAGAATTCATGCTTTAGGCTTATACTATGTTTACTTGCATCAGAAACCATGATTTTAGGACCATTTGGCATACTAGGCAACATGTTGTAGGCTCATTACCTCATTTATCACGAAATTCTGCTTCTGCATAATCGTGATCACCTAGAAATCACGTTGTTAAGTTACTGCTGCAATTCTGCCTAATAAAATTTCCATTCTTTATGTGCATTAAAAATCCTGCTTTAGGGTTGTGTTTATATTCGCTTTAAACCATGTCTACATCGCCTAAATCAATAACCGTCCTGTCTATAAGGATGTTTAAAAGCAGCCCCCAACGCCTAGACACCATGTTATATGATAAATATGTATGAAATCGATTTCTTGATATTCAGCACCTAGACCAACATGCCTATAGGAATTAATAAGTTCAAACTGTTTTAAAACTAAATTCCTAGAATTCTGATTGCATGTTTATAAGGTATTACAAATCCACGCCTAGGCAATCCTTAGGTAATTAAGGTCTTATAGAGCTATAAAACTATGTTTTGTTTACTTGTGACTGCCCAGATTCAACAGGTTCTAAAAATCAATAGGTGAACTGATTAGGTTTATGTCACTTCGTCTTAAAACCATGCTGCATATTCTCTACTTGTCATGCTCACCTAGATATCCTGTTCTAGGACTTTCTGAAATTCTCTTAAACCTGTGTTTGAGACGTGCTAATTATCTGCTTATGTGTGGAGGTAAACATGAGCCCTCTTAATTGTTTTCATACTTGACAGTCCTATATGTTCTTTGTTGTCGCTTAGATTTTCCCTTTCAAACACCTTAGGAGATTATAGAACTGTCTAAAATTAGAGGTCCTAAACACCTCCGGGATCCTAAGGAAGGGACGGGTAAAGCACACTTAGAGTTCGTTAATTAAAATAACTTATATAACCGCTAAGGGAGGGGTAATTGGGTAGTAAAAGGACATGATGACATGTGCGCTAATGCCACGTCTAACCCCTCTAGTTGAGGAAGGAGTATCGGGTATTGTACAGATGTGATCCTATAGGCTAACAAACTTAGGACTTCCCCATCTTTATACATATGTGTGCTTGGATTGCTTACCTTTTAAACTCCTTTTATTTTACTTACATATGTGTGTTTAGACTGCTTATCTGTTAAATGACTAATTTACTAAGTGAGTTTGGCCGGGACCCACCATTGTAGACCTCGAGGGGTGCCTAACACCTTCCCCTCAAGGTAACTCCAAGCCCTTACCCAATCTATGGTAACGTAGAATGGTTTCATGAGTTACTTGCATTAGGTGCCCTAACGCACCATAAATCTGTTAGGTGGAAACTCTTCACTTTCCATACCCCTCTCCCAAAAGGAAGGGAGTTTTCCCAAATGAATGTCGAAACCCGATTCCGCGAGGAAAATGGGGGGCGCGACACACCCTCCAACCCCTCCCCCCCCCTCCCCAAATAAAAGTAAGCATTGTCTCCAATGCTTAGAAAAATAAGAGTGAAAGAAGAGAGATATTTTCTTCCATTTCTACTATGAGTAGCTAGATATTTACTAGGGTTGTGACATATTCCTAGTGTGTAAACCTTATGGGTAATTAATCTAATGCTTGTTTATGATTGGGTGTTCGTTATTTTGTCTTGTTCATGCTTTAATTTTAGAATTAGCAGTTGCAAACATTGATTCATGCCTTTTTGACTTGGCTTTACTTGAGAAAGAGGGACTTAGTCAAGGAAAACCTGGCTAACAAGAAATTGGGCTAGTTAAAGATTTGACTAGCTTAATTAAAGAGTTTGAACTAAAGATAGATAAAACCCGACTTGAGCTCATATCAACCATTCGGCTTAATACCCATTTGGGGTTGATAAAGCCAAATTGCGCAAAATCACTCTATGACCGAGAGGTATCGAGTGAGTAACTTAGATTTGAGAGCTATAATACACGCCAATCACTAAAACAAGTGTTAACATTATTAATACATTAGGTTAACACCTAGGAGAATACATCCCAAGGCCTTTTACCTATTTGAAAACAACCAAAAACAATTAATCAAATTCTAGTTTAATTTCTATAGTTAATCATTGATCATATATTTTATAGAAGTAATTTGCAAAACCATCTTGTTTGGAAGCGTATTTAAGTTATTTCTTCTACACGCTTCAAGTGTAAAATCTGACACCCACACTTAGCTCCCTTAGGATATCGACCCCGACTCATAGTTGGGTATTATTATTCCAACGACCTATTCCACTCATTGTTGAGTGTGGATTGGGAGTGGATCAATTTTTGGCGTCGTTTATAGGAGTTATAAAAGTGTTAGATATATATTTGAGTTTGTTTTTGGAATATCTTCTTTCCCTTCCGTGTTACTAACTTGATTAAGAAATCATAGGTACAAACATGGGGAACAATGAGCTCCGAAATTTACCTTCGGGGGACTTGAACGGAGAGAAGGACCAACTCGATGAGGTACCTCAATTTCCACAAGCTAATCGAAGAGGTCGGGCATCACAAGACAACGTGCCCGATCCACCCCCACCTCCATCACATCCACCACAAGCGGCTCAACACCGAATATTGTCCAACGAAGGTTATGCTAGTGCCATAGTCCCTCTGCGTACCAGGACGGGAAAATTTCAAATCACCAATATGATGCTCACTTTACTTGAGCAACGTGGCTTCTTCATTAAATTCTTACAAACATTTGAAGGGTTTTGTGGATACATGTTGCGGGAGCAAGCAAACTTATGTTTCCGAGGATGCATTGAGGCTAATTCTTTTTCCCTTCTCTCTACGGGGGAAATCTTTAGATTGGTTGGAACGTTTTCCGAACCATTCAATTCACACATGGGATGAGTTGGCGGCCAAGTTCATTGCTAAGTTTTCTCTCCCGGGCACATGGCTACAGTTCGAGATAAGATCTTGGCATTCAAACAAGAACCGAATGAGCCACTATACGAAATTTGGGAGTGCTATAGAACAATGGTTAAGGAATGTCCCAAAAACGATATGAGGAAATACATGTTGCAACAAACCTTTTATTGTGGTATTAACACAACCAACCAATGTGTGGTGAATCAACTATTCGGTGGAAACTTTATGACCACGCCTTATGTGGAGGCATGTGACATTCTAGATGACATGGAAGAGACTTTATCATCTTAGCAATCCCGGGCCAACGTCCCACAAGGTGATCCGAGTATGATCTACCTCCACAAGGAGTTGCAAGACCATGGGCAAGCCCTTTCTGAATTGATCACTACCATGACTCGACTAGAAAAGGCCCAACTAAATCAAGTGCAAGCCCCTAAGCAAGTTCATACTATGGAGGGATTTAATGTTTAGGTGAACAAGAAGAGGACCAAGGGTCCACAAATGCAAGCCCGAGTGGAGAACTATGTGCAAGATGATGGCGGTTGATCAAGATGATTCTAATAAAGAGAAAAAGGAAAAAGTGCAATATGTGAACAATTTTCAAGGGCAAAGAAACAACTTCCAAGTCCCAAACCAAGAACAATGACGACCACAAAGCAACCATTTCAACTGGAATTCTAATAATCAAGGGAATTGGCATAACAACAACAATCAAGGAAATTGGGAAAGAAACAACCAAGGTGGTTGGGGTAACAATCAAGGCAACCAGGGGTCGGGTTTTCAAAGGCCCCCAATGTATCAACAACCGATGAACTCACCTCCTTATCCTTCCCATGGTTTAAGTTCTTCAAACAATAAGATGGGACGTATTGAGAATATGTTCAAGCAAATGATGGAAAAGAATTTCGATTCGGATGCCCAACTTGCCTTACACAACACATCAATCCGAATTCTAGAAGTTCAAAAGGGGAAAATCTCCTAAGCTCTAAATTCTCATCCTAAGGGTGCACTACCAAGTGACATAGTGGTGAACCCAAAGGGTAAAAACAATACGGGGATTGCTATGGCAGTTATCACAAGAAGTGGAAGAGACGGAAATGCACCCACCTTAAGTGAAAGGCGACTTGACGATGATGACAAAGTGATGCAAGAAGAAGAGATTCAAAACAATGTTGTTCAAGCAAATGAGTTATTTCAGATTGATATTGATGATAGTGTGGAAGAGACTCAAGAGGAAGTGAAGCCGTCTAGGGAATACATCATTGACATACCAAAAACGGTAGTGCAAAAGGCAAAGGCACCATTGCCTAAGCCTCCACCTTCATACACTCAAATACTTGCCAAGAAAAATGGTGAGAATTAATTCAAGAAGTTCATTCAAATGATGAAGAGTCTTTCAAGCAATGTGCCATTGGTCTCTTTGGAACAAATGCCTGGTTAGGCAAAGTTTATGAAGGATCTTGTGACAAAGAAGAAGTCGATGAATTTTGAGAATATCAAAGTCACTCATCAAGTGAGTGACGATTGTCCATTCAATGGCTTCTAAGTTGAAGGATCCCGGTGCTTTCACAATTCTTTGTACAATTGAAGTGCCAAGTTTTCTAAGGCTCTTTGTGATTGTAGGGCAAGTATAAATTTGATTTCCTATTCGGTTTTCAAGAATTTGGGGATTTGGAAAACAAGACCCACTTCTATGAGATAGCAAATGTCCGATCGTACCATGAAGAGGTTGTTGGGTGTGATTGAATATGTTTTGGTTCGGGTTGATAAATTCATTCTTCCAGTGGACTTTGCCATTTTAGTTTGTGAAGTTAATTATAAAGTGCTGACCATTCTTTGGAGACCTTTCCTTGCTACGGGTAAGGCTCTTTGTGATGTAGAAGATGGAGAACTCACTTTTCGGGTTGGTAATGAAAAAGTGGTATTCCATGTGCGTAAGTCCATGCGGCAAGTAAATGACAATGAGGTGTGTTCTTTTGTGGACTTATTGACCGATGTTATTGTTGATGATACAAGTTACTATCATTGCTGGTGATATGTTGGAGGCCATTTTTCTCAATTTTGATGATGACGAGGTGGATGGTTTCATGGCATGTGTGAACTCTTTGCAAGGAATAGGGTCGTACAACTATGAACCCCTGAAATTATCTTTGGATCTTGAAAATTGGAAGACTCATCCTAAAAAGTCTTCTATTGAAGAGCCACCTACTTTGGAGTTGAATCCAATGCCTCCATACCTTCGATATGAATTTCTTGTCCCTTGTTCTACTTTACCAGTTATTCCTTCCTCTTGTTTGACTAATATGCAGGTTGATTCCACATTGGCGGTGTTACAAAAGAGGAAGAAGGCTACTGGGTGGACCTTGAAGGATATTCGGGGTATAAACTCCATCTTTTTCATGCATAAGATCAAGTTGGAAGATGGTGCTAAACCGTTAATTAAACATCAGAGAAGACTCAATGAGGCTATGCAAGTAGTTGTCAAGAAAGAGATTATAATGTGGTTGTATGTCGGGGTTGTCTACCCTATCTCTGATAGCTCATAGACCTCTCCGGTTCAATGTGTCCCAAAGAAGGGGGGCATGACGGTGGTCATCAATGATAAAAAGGAATAGATTCCTACAAGAACGGTGACCGGTTGGAGGGTTTGTATGGATTATCGCAAGCTCAATAAAGTTACAATGAAGGATCACTTTCCACTTCCTTTATTAGATCAAATGCTCGATAGATTGTCCGGGCGTGCTTTCTATTGCTTTCTTGATAGGTACTCCGGCTACATCCAAATTCCCATTGCTCCGGAAGATCAAGAGAAAACAACTTTTACATGTCCCTATGGTATTTTTTCTTTCAAGAGAATGCCATTTGGTTTGTGCAATGCATAGGATTTTCAACGGTTTATGGTGGATATTTTTACGGACATGGTGGAGGACTATCTTGAAGTTTTCATGGATAACTTCTCGGTGCTTGGGGTTTCTTTTGATGATTCTTGCTAATTTTGACAACGTGTTGGCTATATGTGAAGAAACCAATGAGGTACTCAGTTGGGAGAAATGCCATTTCATGGTCGAGGAAGGTATTGTCCTTGGCCATAAAATCTTTAGGAATGGAATTGAAGTTGACAAGGAAAAGATTGATGTGATTTCTAAGCTTCCACCCCCAACTTCAGTGAAGGGTGTGCGGAGTTTCCTAGGCCATGCGGGTTTTTACCGGCACTTTATCAAAGATTTCCCTAAAGTGGTGAACCCATTGTGCAGGCTCCTTGAGAAGGATGCCAAGTTCAATTTCAATGATGATTTCATGAGAGCTTTTGAACTATTGAAGCTCAAGTTGACAAGTACTCCTATCATTACCGCTACAAATTGGAGTGTGCCTTTTGAACTCATGTGTGATGCAAGTGACGTAGCAGTTGGGCATATTTTGGGGAAACGTACAAACAAAATTTTCCATCCGTCCTACTATGCTAGTAAGACCATGAATAGTTCCCAAGTCAATTATACCGTTACGGAGAAAGAGCTCTTTGCTATTGTGTTGCAATTGAGAAGTTCCGCCCCTACTTGATGGGCGCCAAAGTTATTTTCCACACAGACCATGCGGTGCTTCATTATCTTATGAGCAAAAAGGATTCCAAAGCCCGGTTGATGAGATGGGAGCTTTTGTTGCAAGAATTTGATATTGATATCCAAGATAGGAAAGGTAGTGAAAACTAAGTGGCTGACCATTTGTCTCGGTTGGAGGAGGAGGAAGGGAGATTTTATGATGGCCTTGAAATCATGGACTCCTTTCCCGATGAGCAAATTTTGGCAATTTCAATGAAAGAGGTGTCGTGGTTCGTGGACGTGGAAAATTTTCTTGTTAGTGGAATAATTCCGGATGAGTTCTCTTCAAACCAAAGGTAGAAGCTAAAAAGAGATTGTCAAGATTATTATTGGGATGAACCATACCTTTCACAGATTTGTATGGATAGGGAGATTAGAAGATGTGTACCGGAAGAAGAGCAAGGCGATATTCTTGGAGCTTGAGCATTCCTCGACATATGGTGGTCATTATGGTGGAGCAAGAACGGCAACCAAAATTCTTAATTGTGGTTTCTATTGGCCTACTCTTTACAAGGATGCTAGTGAGTTGGTGAAAAGATGTGATGAATGTCAACGGGTCGGTGTAATCTCAAAAAAAATGAAATGCCTCTCATAACCATATTGAGGATTGATATTTTTGATGTTTAGGGCATTGACTTTATGGGCCCTTTTGTGAGATCTTGTGGAAACACCTAAATCTTGTTTTGGATTATGTGCCCAAATGGGTTGAGGCCGCCGTCTTATCTAACAATGAGGCGGGAAGTGTAGTGGCTTTCCTAAAGAAGAATAGTTTACAAGATTTGGTACTCCACGTGCAACCATAAGCGATGAGGGGTCACACTTTTGCAATAAATGTTTTGACACTTTACTTAGCAAGTATGGTGTTACTCACAAGGTCACGACTCCCTATCACCCACAAGCTAGTGGGAAAGTTGAAGTCTCCAATCGGGAGATAAAGAGTATCTTGTCTAAAACGGTGAATGCTAATCGGACGGATTGGTCCAAGAAGCTTGATGATTCATTATGGGATTACCAGATGACTTACAAAACACCTATTGGAATATCTCCATACCGGTTGGTGTTCGGGAAAGCTTGTCATCTTCTAGTGGAACTAGAGCACAAGACAATGTGGGCTTTAAAGAAACTGAATCTTGATTGGGATGTAGCCTCTAACTTGAGGGTTACACATTTGAATGAATTAGATGCGTTCCGGTACCATGAATATGCCAGTTCGTCCTTGTACAAAGAAAATATGAAATATCCTCATGATAAATACATTCGGAACAAAGAGTTCAATGTGGGCGATCTTGTATTGTTGTTCAACTCAAGTTGAGAATGTTTCCTGGGAAGCTAAATCCAAGTGGAGTGGTCCATTTGAAACTGTTGGCGTGACTACTTTTGGTGAATTGGACGTGAAGAACATAAACAATGAAGTATTCCAGTCAATGGTCACCAGGTTAAGCACTACTTGGGCAAGGTTGGGGATAGACATGTGGTGGCGGTCATTTACTTCACTTTAGGGTGCTTTCACATTGCATCGTGTCATGACATTAAATCATGCGCTTCTTGGAAAGGAAACCCATGATCTTTTCCTTTTTCTTTTGTAGTTAGATTTTATTTGTGTTCTAACTTGATTTGAAGTGTGCGATAGGGTTGAGTGTGACTTGCAAAAAGGGTGGACTAAATAATGGCCAAGTGTTGAAGGGATTGCAGACCACACAATTTTATGTGCCACAAAATAAGTACATGTGCAGTGATGATAGGCTATAATTACATACTCGAGTCGCTTATTACACTCTAATTTACTGCACTTTAATTGAGTTTGAGCTTTAATCGCTAGTGTTTTGACTAATTATGTGTTTTATGCCTTGTGGGAGTGATTCCAAGCTATTGTAGATATTATGGAATGAATACAAGTGATTTAGAGCTTTGAAGTCGGAGTAAAAGCCCAAGGAATTAAGTCGGTATTGTGTTCAGGGATCAAAATTTGATAGTTAAGAACGAAAGAAGAATCGAGTAGGCATATTGTGCACTGTCTAGTACAGTGCAAATAACTTTTCTCTCAGAAGTCCATTTGGGATAACTCAAAGAGATACAACTTTCATGTTTTATGTTTTTCCAAATTCCAAGCGAAACAGGGTGAAAAATGCTCGAAACATAACACTGGCCAAAAATCGCGGACGGGCTGCCAGAAAATAGTCTGTTTTCGCATAGGATAAGGTATAATTGTTTGGGCCCGACCCTACTTGTATATATACATGGAAAAATGGTACTTTTGACATACTTTTGACACATATTTGACCTAAGGAGGCAGAGACACAATAGGAGCAAGGCGGAAAATTCTTCTACGAGTTTTTCCTTCCTGTTCCTATTTTTCATTGTTGGTTATGACTTTTAGTATTGTAGTTTTACATACTATTATGACTAGCTAATTTTTTATCTAGGGTTTTGATGTAACTGATTGAAGGATGAAATTATTGTTATGTTAATATAGATTTGCCAAAGTTTTATCTCTATTTGTTCAACTACATGCTTGTTGTAGTTAATTGAAGGGCCCTCAATTAGCTGTGCCTATTTAGTATGTATTACTTGGGAGAGAGTGCATATTTAGGTCGTTGTTGAACAACATCACTCCCGACGTATATGAGGGATCAATAACGAAGGGTTTAAAGGTGGGATTAGGGATAACGAAACCTTGGGTACGATCTAAGTGAGTTGTACTTAAGGATAGCTAGCGTAATTCGGGATAATATGTCTAGTATATTGTAGTAATTACTCGAGAGAGAGTTACGACAGTCAGAGTGCTCATGATTGAGAGAATACTTAGGCGAAATTATAGAAGATGTAGCGGGAAAGATTCCGACAATTGGAAAAATCATAACTCTGGACCTTCTTAATCTTTTCTCCAACCTGTAGTATGTTTAGTGTTAATTTACTATTTTAATTTGTTAGTTAATTAGTTAAACACAAGAATCTTCATATCTATAAGTTAGGAATTGTTCAAGTTGGTATTCTTGGTGATAGTGAACAATTATAGCTAAGTCTTAGTTCTCTGTGGGATTCGACTCCGGACTTGTAAACCAGATTATATTTGCAATGACCCCTTTGTCCTTTTTATAAGGCATAGTTGGGCGTGATCAAATTTTGGCGCCACTGCCGAGGAACTAACGGTGTAGTTGTAGGTGTACATATTGCTAGGTTTCAAGTTTGAACTTTTATTTTTATTGTTTGTATTTGATTTTTTTTGTTTCATTTGTTGATTTTTAAAATGAAACATGGCATCTTGGAATTATGAGAATTTATATGTTGGTAATTCTAATTTTAATTCTCCTTATGCATATGGTGAAGAAAACCACCCATGGAAAAATTAGCAAAATATTCCCGAGAGCGAGTTATGTGCACCAAATCAATCTTATGTGTGGAATGTGTGTGATATGTGTGGTGGTTAAGATGGTCACTTTCATGGTTGTGCTTATATTTCTTATCTTCCCCCAACCCCTTACTTTGATGGTCTTCTTTTTCTTGTGAAGTTAATAGGAACAAAGAACCCAGGATGATGACCTGAAAAAGATCGAGGATATGCTAAAGTGCCTTGTGGAACAATATGACGAGATACAATTGCGGGTACAAATGCAAGATGCAACTATTCGCAATTTGGAGGCTCAAGTGTGTCAAGTGGTTGAAGCTTTTAATGCTCAGCAAGCCAATTTTGGGGATATGAGCCAAGAAGAGCGTGAATTTGAGGTGCTAATTGAGGAGGTCAGAGTAGAACATCAACAATCTAGCCAACTACAATTTGAGGATGTTGATGTTGAAGAAGTGGGACTAGAGTCAACCAAGGACTTTGAGGATATAGATTTTGTTGACTCTAGTATCATTGATGTTGAGGATGTTGAAAGTCCTGAAGTTCATATGTTTGAGCGCATTGGTCCTCACTCCAAACATTTTTCCACATTGGGCTTGGATGATGATATGGAAACAGAGTCATCCGAGCCGATTGAGGAGTCAAGGAATGAGGAACAAGGTGCCTACATTCTGGAATTTTTCTTGCCAGAAAGACAAGACTACATACCTCATCTAAAGGCCAAGAAGTGTAAAATAGTAAAATGGTTGCTTGGACCAATTAGATTTGTTCCACCACCCCTGGAGCATAAAAAGCTTCAACCACTT
>ML415153.1:32701-63077 GCA_005239525.1 Nicotiana knightiana
CAACCAAGGACTTTGAGGATATAGATTTTGTTGACTCTAGTATCATTGATGTTGAGGATGTTGAAAGTCCTGAAGTTCATATGTTTGAGCGCATTGGTCCTCACTCCAAACATTTTTCCACATTGGGCTTGGATGATGATATGGAAACAGAGTCATCCGAGCCGATTGAGGAGTCAAGGAATGAGGAACAAGGTGCCTACATTCTGGAATTTTTCTTGCCAGAAAGACAAGACTACATACCTCATCTAAAGGCCAAGAAGTGTAAAATAGTAAAATGGTTGCTTGGACCAATTAGATTTGTTCCACCACCCCTGGAGCATAACTGAAAACTTGAAGCCAAATCGGGGGTTAAATTCATAAGCTCGCGGTGGAGGCAAAAAGTGATTCGCGTCGTGCCGCGATGTTAAATCAAGCACATGTTGGGAGGCAAGCCAACTTTACTGCTTTCTTTTATTTTATTTTTTTTTCTAATTGTATTATTTTTGTAGTGCCAATTTTTTTTTCTAGGAGCATGGAACGCAAAGCCATTGGAAGGATGCAATAGAAAACCAGATAGTTGGAACTAAGTGTGAGGTACCTGCACGAAGGACTAGGAGAAGTCTGAGTACCCCATGAGCTGCTAGTGCTTCGGCCTTTGGCCTACCAGGGAGTTTCTTTACCCTCTTATTATTTATGATATGCATTAGGGACAATGCATAATTTTAAGTGTGGGGTGAGGAGATTGACTGGGTAACTTTCCATGCTATTTTAGTTGTGTTAGTTTAATTGAATAATTTTTTTTTACAAAAATAGAAAAGATTGGACTTTTCCTAACGATGGATCTATTAGACAAATTTCTTGAGGGATTTAAGTCGAAAGAAAAAAGATAAAAAGATTTTCTTTTGTTAGGTAGTGTAGCAATTCCTCCTTGGTTTTTCTTTTGTTCCACGGTTATTTTCCAAGGGATTTGTTTGAACCGAGTGTAGTTAGTTTTATTTTTCCTAGGAATAGGAGCCAGTGTGAGATGAATTGAATTGAAGCTATATCTCTTGACTTTGTTATGCCTTGAGAATAGTGAGTACTTTAGTTGTGACGCTTAGACTCAGTTTTTGACTCTTGTATAAGTACTTTAAATTGTATGATTTTAAATTTGCTTTACTGCTTTAATTAGAGTGTCTTGATCAATCCAATCCTGAGTGAGTTATGTGCCAAGTGTGTGTGAGGTTTGGGTGTTATTCTGTGCATTGCATTTGATGCCTAGAACTTGCCCCGTGTGTTTGCAAAGCGAAATAGTAGTTTTGTTTAGTCTTGAAAGTAATATAGGTGTTTCTTTGTTAATACATATATATATTTTACCCGCCTAATTGTTACATATCGTAGTTAACCCCTTTGATCATGTAATCCTATTTCTTTGGAAACCACATTACAAGAGTTACTCATTTGTTTGAATTAACCATCTATTTGAACCTTTTAACCTTTCATGAGCACTTGAATTGTTATGATCTGTGTAAAAGTTAAAGTGTGGGGTAGTTGGTTTGGCTTTTGAGTGGAACTAATGAAATAAGGAGAAAGGTGCACTGTTTTAAAAAAGTAAGAGTCACTTGAATTAAAAAAGAAAGAAAAGGAAAAAATAGTTGTATTTCTATGGAAAAAAAATATTCCTTGATAAGTGATGACTCTTGATGTAATTGTGCTTAAAGAAGTATGGGGTAATATACATTGATGTGAAGGTGGAGTTTGGTTTGATATAAGTATGGGTTTGAATGTTAAATTATATGTATTAAAGTGCTTAGGGAGGTGTAGTTACTCTTATATCTAAATATATCCTACCGTCCCGCAGCTTACATTACAACCAAATAAAGTCCTACTTGATCCTAGATTGAATGAGCTCGATTAGTAGAATAGTACACTACGGGAAAGCCTATGGTGCATCTTTTGTGGCATATGAATGTTATTTCTGAGAGTGAGTGAATTCTTTATATCTTGAGTTCCTAAGTGTTATTAAATTTTATTGTGTGGAACTACTCTCTTTGTTTTGTGAGGGCACTTGATTCAAGAAGGAAAGGTAATACTTGAACTCTATGTTAGAGTAAGTGGGTGAATTGTGAATAATGGGTGGTACTTGTAAGTCAAATATTGAGGTGAAGATGTTACGCTTTTGTGCTTTGTCTATTTTGTGTATTCTTGGTGTGATGAGTTAGGAAAATTGTTTAAAAAGGTCTTGTCTATATAAAGTGTAGTTTGATTGCTCGAGGACGAGCAATGTTTTAAGTGTGGGGTGTTGATTATAGGCTATAATGATGTATTCTAGTCGCTTATTACACTCTAATTTACTGCACTTTAATTGAGTTTGAGCTTTAATCGCTAGTGTTTTGCACTAATTGTGTGTTTTATGTCTTGTAGGAGTGTTCCGAGCTATGTAGATGTTATGGAATGAATTCAAGTGATCTGGAGCTTTGAATTCTGAGTAAAATCCCAAGGAATTAAGTCGGTATCGTGTTCGGGGATCAAAATTTGATAGTTAAGAACAAAAGAAGAATCGAGTAGGCATATCGCGCGCTATCTAGTACAATGCACATAACTTTTCTCTCAGAAATCCATTTAGGATCCACAATATACAGTTGTAAATCTAACTCAAAGGTATACAACTTTCATGTTTTACGTTTTTCCAAATTCCAAGAGGAACAGGGTGAAAAATGCTCGAAACATAACACTGGCCAAAAACTGCGCCCGGGTCCGCGGTTGAATTCGCGGCCGTGGACGGGCTGCCAGAAAATAGTTCTTTTTCGCGTAGGAGAAGGTATAATTGTTTGGGACCGACCCTACTTGGTATATATACATGGAAAAATGGTACTTTTGACACACATTCGACCTAAGGAGGCAAAGACACAATAGGAGCAAGGCGGGGAATTCTTCTACGAGTTTTTCCTTCCTCTTCCTATTTTTCATTGTTGGTTATGCCTTTTAGTACTGTAGTTTTACATACTATTATGAATAGCTAATTTTTTATCTAGGGTTTTGATGGAACCTATTGAAGGATGAAATTCTTGTTATGTTAATATATATTTGCCAAAGTTTTATCTCTATTTGTTCAACTACATGCTTGTTGTAGTTAATTGAAGGGCCCTCAATTAGCTGTGCCTATTTAGTATGTATTACTCAGGAGAGAGTGGATATTTAGGTCATCTTTGAACAACATCACTCCCGACGTATATGAGGGATCAATAACGAAGGGTTTAAAGGTGGGATAAGGGATAACGAAACCTTGGGTGCGATCTAAGTGAGTTGTACTTAAGGAAATCTAGCGTAATTCGAGAGAATATGTCTAGTATATGGTAGTAATTACTCGGGAGAGAGTTACGACAGTCAGAGTGCTCATGATCGATATAGAATACTTAGGCAAAATTATAGAAGACGTAGCGGGAAATTGTTCCGACAATTGGGGAAATCATAACTCTAGACCTTCTTAATCTTTTCTCCATCTTGTAGTACCTTTAGTGTTAATTTACTATTTTAATTTACTAATTAATTAGATAAACACAAGAATCTTAATATCTATAAGTTAGGAATTGTTCAAGCTGGTATTCTTGGTGATAGTGAACAATTGTAGCTAAGCCTTAGTTCTCTGTGGGATTCGACTCTGAACTTGTTAACCGGATTATATTTTCAACGACCGCTTTGTTCTTTGTATAAGGCATAGTTGGGCGTGATCACGTGGCCCCACATTACACATGCATACCGCACAATTGGAAGATTGCTAAAATGTAAAAATTTAAATTCTCTAAAGTTTGAGTCTATCAGTGCGGGGCAAATTTGCGACAGCACTAAAACATGTACGGATTGCACATAAGGCTCAGAGAAGGCAGGCCCATGTGAAAGAGTGCGGACCACACATGGAATTGTGTGGATGCACTCGACCCCTTTTCCCTCTTATGACTCTTAGTATAAATATAACTTTTGAGTTCATTTTATACTTTTCATTCTCCTCAAAATCATTGTTAGTCTGCAAGTTTCCTGAGAGATTTTCACTGTCCCCCACATACACCTACATGTGCTTACACACTAAGTACACTCGCTCTATCTGGTATGCTTCATTTCATGTTAAATTTTTTGTGTTAGGTTAATCTTTTTTTTTGAAATTTTAGTTTCTTTTTAGGCCATATGTTATTAGAGTTCACCCATGTGTCCATGTGGGGTTGATCTGTATTGTGTAGTTGATAATACATGCTCTAACGGGTTGGGTTAGTGATATTTCATGTTTATACCATGTTGCCATACCTATTTGTATAAGTAATTGCAAAATCTATGTACAAAAAATGAATGATGTTTGTAAATATTTAAATCTACGACCGAACTTGAATTTGTACGGTCCATAGTTTTATTGTTTTAGGAAACCTGGTGAAGGCATGTGCTTCTGCGGCCGCACTTTAATTGTGCAGACCACAAAAATCTGAGAGAGGCCGCACTTAAGTTTATCAGAGGTCTACCTCTTGATACCTATATGTGCGGACCACAATGATAATTGTGCGCGGACCGCAGGTGCATTATGCGGCCACAAAAAGGCCTCTGCACTATCTTCAGAGAAGAGGCTTCTGAGCCTTTGAAGTTTAATTGTCAGAAGCACGGAATTGTGTGGTCAGCACTCCCTGTTTGCGGTCGCACATAATAAATATGCGGACCGCAGTTCCCAATTCTTGCAGCATGTTATTTCTGTCGTAACCTCACTGTGTCCACAATGTTCTCCCTAGCCTACGTAAGTTTTGAATGTGTTGAATGATGGCGTGCAACTTATGATCATCTTTTCTTTGATACAGATAATGGTTCGATCGTGTAGCTGCGGCGAAACTAAAAAAGGCAGAGGTGACTCTTCTAGTGGTCGAGGTAGAGGTACCTTGCCCCTTAGCCAGCCCAAAACTATCAGAAGAAGGCCACAACAGGCAGATGGAGGGGTGCAGACCTCTCCGAGTCTAGCTCTTATGTCCCGTCTAGGGAAGCTTTTGAGGGCAACTCCGCCTCTATTATGGAGGAGCAAGCAGTTACATAGTCTAGGCCACAGGGGCAATCTAAGCCCATGGATGAGGCCTATTCATCTTACACACTTATGAGGGTTTGGAAAGTGTTAGTCAGACTTTTGAGACAGTATTTTCCCTAGATACGGATGCTCAGACTGTACAGGATATCCCCGATGATGGTAGAGGGGGAGAGGGTACATCCACTAGTGTGGAGAGATCAAAGAAGAAGGAGATATGGGAAGACATGATTGTTAGTATGGCTGATTTATTAGCTTGGCTGCCTTCACTAATTTCTGAATGTGGTAGCCCACATCCTTGAAGAGGTGTTACAAAAGAGGAAAAAGGCTATTGGATTGACCTTGGCAGATATTCGGGGTATAAACCCAGACTTTTGCATGCATAAGATCAAGTTGGAAGATGGTGCTAAACCATCCATTGAACATCAGAGAAGACTCAATGAGGCTATGCAAGTAGTTGTCAAGAAGGATATTATCAAGTGGTTGGCTGTTGGGGTTGTCTACCCTATCTCTGATAGCTCATAGACCTCTCCGGTTCAATGTTTCCCAAAGATGGGGGGCATGATGGTGGTCACCAATGATAAGAATGAATATATTTCTACAAGAATGGTGACCGGTTGGAGGGCTTGTATGGATTATCGCAAGCTCAATAAAGTTACAAGGAAGGATCACTTTCCACTTCCTTTAGTAGATCAAATACTCGATATATTGGCCGGCCGTGCTTTCTATTTCTTTCTTGATAGATACTCTGGCTACATCCAAATTCTCATTGCTTCGGAAGATCAAGAGAAAATAACTTTTACATGTCCCTATGGTACTTTTGCTTTCAAGAGAATGCCATTTGGTTTGTGCAATGCACAGGCTTTTCAACGGTGCATGATGGATATTTTCATGGACATGATGGAGGACTATCTTGAAGTTTTCATGGATGATTTCTCGGTGGTTGGGGTTTCTTTTGATGATTCTTGCTAATTTGGACAAAGTGTTGGCTATATGTGAAGAAACCAATGGGGTACTTAATTGGAGAAATGCCATTTCATGGTTGAGGAAGGTATTGTCCTTGGCATAATATCTCAAGGAATGGAATTGAAGTTGAAACGGAAAAGATTGAGGTGATTTCTAAGATTCCACCCCCAACTTTGGTGAAGGGTGTGCGGAGTTTCCTAGGTCATGCGGATATTTACCGGCGCTTTATCAAAGATTTCTTTAAAGTGGTGAACCCATTGTGCAAGCTCCTTGAGAAGGATGCCAAGTTCAATTTCAATGATGATTGCATGAGAGCTTTTGAACTATTGAAGCTCAAGTTGAGAAGTACTCCTTTCATTACCGCTCCAAATTGGAGTGTGCCTTTTGAACTCATGTGTGATGCAACTGACGTAGCAGTTGGGCATATTTTGGGGCAACGTACAAACAAAATTTTCCATCCGTCCTACTATGCTAGTAAGACCATGAATAGTTCCCAAGTCAATTATACCATTACGGAGAAAGAGCTCTTTGCTATTGTGTTGCAATTGAGAACTTTCGCCCCTACTTGATGGATGACAAAGTTATTGTAGACACGGATCATGCGACGTTTTGTTATCTTATGAGCAAAAAGGATTCCAAAGCCCGGTTGATGAGATGTGTGCTTCTGTTGCAATAATTTGATACTGATATCCAAGATAGGAAAGGTAGTGAAAACTAAGTGGCGGACCATTTGTCTCGGTTGGAGGAGGAGGAGGGGAGGCTGTATGATGCCCTTGAAATCAATGAATCCTTTCCCGATGAGCAAATTTTGGCAATTTCAATGAAAGGGGTGCCATGGTTCGTGGAAATGGCAAATTTTCTTATGAGTGGAATCATTACGGATGAGTTCTCTTCAACCAAAGGTAGAAGCTCAAAAGATATAGTCAAGATTATTATTGGATGAACCATACCTTTCATGGATTTGTACGGATGGGGAGATTAGAAGATGTGTACCGAAAGAAGAGAAAGGCGATATTCTTGGAGCTTGACCATTCCTCACCATATGGTGGTCATCATGGTGGAGCAAGAACGGCATCCAAAATTCTTAGTTATGGTTTCTATTGGCCTACTCTTTACAAGGATGCTAGTGAGTTGGTGAAAATATGTGATGAATGTCAACGGGTCGGTGTAATCTCAAAAAAAATGAAATGCCTCTCATAACCATCTTGGAGATTGATATTCTAGATGTTTAGGGAATTGACTTTATGGGCCCTTCTATGAGATCTTGTGGAAACACCTACATCTTGGTCGCAGTGGATTATGTGCCCAAATGGGTTGCGGCCGCCGCCTTACCCAACAATGAGGCGAGAAGTGTAGTGGCTTTCTTAAAGAAGAATAGTTTACAAGATTTGGTACTCTACGTGCAACATAAGCGATGAGGGGTCACATTTTTGCAATAAATATTTTGACACTTTACTTAGCAAGTATGGTGTTACTCATAAGGTCACGACTCCCTGTCACCCACAAGCTAGTGGGCAAGTGGAAGTCTCCAATCGGGAGATAAAGAGTATCTTTTCTAAAACGATGAATGCTAACCGGACGGATTGGTCCAAGAATCTTGATGATGCATTATGGGATTATCAGACGACTTACAAAATACCTATCGGAATATCTCCATACCGGTTGGTGTTCAGGAAATCTTGTCATCTTCTAGTGGAACTAGAGCACAAGACAATATGGGCTTTAAAGAAATTGAATCTTGATTGGGATGTAGCCCGGGATACACATTTGAATGAATTGGATGTGTTCCGGTACCATGAATATGTGAGTTCGTCCTTGTACAAAGAAATATGAAATATCTTCATGACAAATACATTCGGAACAAAGAGTTCAAGGTGGGAGATCTTGTATTGTTGTTTAACTCAAGGTTGAGAATGTTTCTTGGGAAGCTAAAATCCAAGTGGAGTGGTCCATTTGAAACTGTTGGTGTGACACCTTTTGGTGCATAAGACTTGAAGAACAAAAACAATGAAGTATTCCAGTCAATGGTCACCGGGTGAAGCAATACTTGGGCAAGGTTGGAGATAACCATGCGGCGGCGGTCATTTTCACTTGAGGGTGCTTTGACATTACATCATGTCGTGACATTAAATCAGGCGCTTCTTGGAAGGCAACCCATGTTCTTTTCCTTTTTATTTTGTAGTTAGATGTTACTTGTGTTCTAACTTGATTTGAAGTGTGCTACAGGGTTGAGTGTAACTTTCAAGAAGGGTGTACTAAAAAATGGCCAAGTGTTGAAGGGACTGCATACCACACTTTATTTGTGCGGACCACACAATTTTATGTGCTACAAGAAAAGTAAATGTGCGGCCCCACATTACACATGCAGACCGCACAATTGGAATCTTGCTAAAATGTGAAAATGTAAATTCTCTAAAGTTTGAATCTGTCAGTGTGGGGAAAATTTGCGACCGCACTCAAAAATGTGTGGATTGCACATAAGACTCAGAGAAGGTAGACCCATGTGAAATAGTGCGGACCACACATGGAATTGCGTGGCTGCACTCGACCCCTTTTCCCTCTTATGGCTCATAGTATAAATAGAACTTTTGATTTCATTTTACACTTTTCATTCTCCTCAAAATCACTGTTAGTCTGCACGTTTTCCTGAGAGATTTTAACTGTCCCCCCCTACACACACACCTACCTATGCTTACACATCCAGTACACTCACTCTATCTGTTATGCTTCATTTCATGTTAATTTTTTTGTGTTAGTTCAATCTCTTTTTGAAATTTTAGTTTCTTTTTAGGCCATATGTTATTAGAGTTCATCCATGTGTCCATGTGGGGTTGATCTATACTCTGTAGTTGATAATACATGCTCTAATGGGTTAGGTTAGTGAGATTTCATGTTTATACCATGTTGCCATACCGGTTTGTATAAGTAATTGCAAAATCTAAGTACAAAATGACTGATGTTCGTAAATTTTTAAATCTATGGCCGCACTTGAATTAGCGGTATGTAGTTTTATTATTTTATGAAACCTGGTGAAGGCATATGCTTCTGCGGCCGCACTTTAATTGTGCGGACCACATAAATCTGATAGAGGCCGCACTTAAGTCTATCAGAGGTCTACCTCTTGATACCTATATGTGCGGACCACACTAATAATTGTGCAGACCGCAGATGCATTCTGCAGCCATAAAAGGCCTCCGCACTATCTTCAGAGAAGAGGCGTCTGAGCCTCTGAAGTTTAATTGTCAGAAGCGCGGTTGCACTTGTAATTGTGTGGTCAGCACTCCCTGTTTGCGGTCGCATATAAAAAATATGCGGATCGCAGTTCCCAATTCCTACAACATGTTATTTCTGTCGTAACCTCACTGTGTCCACAATGTTCTCCCTAGCCTACATAATTCTTGAGTGTGTTGAATGATGGCTTACAACTAACAATCATCTTTGCTTTGATACAGTTAATGGTTCGGTCGTGCGGCCACAAAGAAACTACAAAAGGCAGAGGTGACTCTTTTAGTGGTCGAGGTAGAGGTACCTTTCATCTTAGCTAGCCCAAAACTATCAGAAGAAGGCCATAGCAGGCAGAGGGAGGGGTCCAGACCTCTCCGAGTCTAGCTCTTATGTACCGTCTAGAGAAGCTTTTGAGGGAAAATCCGCCTCTATTCTAGAGGAGCAAGCAGTTACATAGTCTAGGCCATAGGGGAGATCTGAGCCCATGGATGAGGCCTATTCATCTCACAACACTTATGAGGGTTTGGAAAGTGTTAGTCAGACTTTTGAGCCAGTAGTTTCCCCAGATACGGATGCACAGACTGTATAGGATATCCCCGATGATGATAGAGGGGGAGAGGGTAAATCCACTGGTGTGGAGAGATCAAAAAAGGAGATATGGGAGGACATGTTTGTTAGCTTGGCTGCCTTCACTGATTTTTGAATGTTGTAGCCTATGTCCTTGAACCTTGAGAGGCTGTTTCTATTGAAGGATCTAGAGACATACAACCCTGCAGTGTTGAGACACTTTAGAGCGAGGTAGGGTTGGATGTTGTTCACTGAGAGAGTGGTAGATGCCAAAGAGTACCTTGTCCGCGAGTTCTACGCCAGCATTTCTCATATTAATAAGGGGACAAAGGTGACTAAATACGCAACCTCGAGGTGAGGTTTGATTAGCACACGCTAAATGCGTACTTAGGGTTTGAGGACTTAGAGCCAAAAGAGCACCTAGGGAAGTGTGCTATGAAAGAAGAAGTCCGACCATGGCTAGCTGAAATCTTAGCACCACCGGGGCCACCACCACCATGGATCACTGCTAAGGTCCATTCAGCGAAATACATTGAGCTTTGAGGCAAAGGGTTGGCAGACTTTTGTGTGTAACGGGCTTGATCCATGCCAGAATAAGACTCATATGCCTATTCCACGTGCTATTCTAGTGGCTTTTATCATGACCGGGTACCCAATTAATGCGGGTGTCATGATATTGGACAACATTATATAGTAGCACAATAGACCAACACGGCTTACCCTTAACCCAACACTATTACAGAGTACCTTACTACTATACAGGTAGAGCCAAGATCATATGATACGAAGGTGAAACCGAAGAAGCCATTTGACTGGTACTTGTTGATGGATTCGACCAACCCAAATAAGAGAGCTCAACCTTCTAACACCACGGGTCAATCTGATAAGCCAGCAATGGTAGTCTTTGAGACAACTGACATTCCATCCACCTCTATTGAGCCCTCTTCTAATGTTGTTTCTATGCCTCTGCCGCCATCCTCAGGTCCTACCACAACCCCCACGGCAGCCCTGCTACAGCCTCGAGTCCGGTGCCCACGCCTACAGCTCCACTATATGCTTTGTGAGTCTCCCAGGTCTCAACAACTCGATGCAAACAACTACTTCAAAGTTGTCTGAGATATCTAGTACTATTATAACACAATCATCTATGCAGGTACCACAGATCTCCACTAATCTTGATGAGAAGCTGCGAAAGATTCTGGACAACCAGAAGATGATCATGGACACTCTGGTACAACACATGTCAGTTATTGAGGAGTTGATAAAGGAAGTGAAGAAGATGAGGAAGTCTTAGTCAAGCAAGAGATCAATTGATAAGATTAGGAGGGAGGTGACCCGACTTGCGACAACTGGGGATTTTTATTTGACATGTTACTTGACCCAGACCAGTCCGCCCCAGATCCATCAGCACAATCTGCACCTGTTGCGCCAGCTGTCCACTCTAATGAGCCATGCCTTGCTGCCGATACTGCTGAAGCAATGCGTGTGATGTTTCCTACTCCTGCCATTCCCAGATATGATGAGATATAGTTGGATGAACCAACAAGAGATGATGCTGCTGGGGACACTTAGATGTCCAAGGATGCTTAGGGAGTTTTCTTCGCCCTCTCTTTTCACTCTTATTTTGTTAAGTAATGTGGACAATGCTTACTTTTATTCGGGGGGGGGGGGGGGGAGGGAGGGAGGAGTTTATTTTATTGACACATTTGGATACATTCGGACTGTAATAATTGGATGATTCTGTTTCTGTTCTTAATTTTAGCTGATCTATCTTTAGTAGCTATTGTTCATTAGCTTCTTTAATTTTCCACTTTAGTTTTTGTTTTGTTAATAACTTCTTTTTATTTTAGTAGCTTATTTTTATGGTTTTCGTAGTAGTATGGATAATAAGCTTGTGGTTTTCTTAATGCCACGGTTCTTTCTAAAGATAGTTTTGTGTGAACCAGGTGACTCTTCCCGAGGATGGATGGCGTGACAACCTTCTTAAGGGAATGAGTCCGCTTATTGTGTTTAGGTAATAATAATAGTAATAAAATGAATAAAAGGCCTAGTCAAGTCATTCTAAAAAGAGTTATTCATGCTTCATTTAGTACCATCATTGTCTCTTGGCACCCGGACCTTCCTTAATACTCTTGTGAAATAAATGGCTTAAGGCATAAGTTTGGGGGGAGAGTTGAGAAATTTGAAAGAGGTATCAAGGTACCAAAAAGAGAAAAGAAATGATCTCTATGAAAAGAGAAGGCAAGAAAAGAAAAAGAACAAAAAGAAAATGCAAGAAAGAGAATAAAAGGAAGGGATGATGGAATCAAAAAGAGGTAATTATCCCTAACATGAGCATCAAGGGAGAAAAAGAATGAAATGAAAAAGAAAGAGTGATGTCAAGTCTCTCTGATTCCCAAGAAAAAGAGAAGAGAAAATCTCACTTTATACCCATTAATTCCAAACTATTTACCCTTTAATGCCCAGGCCCAAATTATTTACTTCTCCTATCCATACGGCCCAAACTATTTACACGGACCATGCATTAGCTTATTCCCCTCATTTAATGCCTTAGTTAATGCTATTTCACCCATCCATTTCTTTCATTTCAAAAATTTCATAGCCAAACCATGAGAAATCATATTTCACACAACAGTTACTGATTTGACTTGTGAATTTTTCTTCAGATTTTGTTTCTATATTCAATATTATTGTACATGAGTTTCAATCCAAAATCCTCTTTCTATATTAGTATTTTTTTTTTTTGTATTTATTTGTATTTTTGAACTCATGTGTTGTTGCAGTTATATATTAAGTTTCTCAGTTCTGATTTTTGTATGTGTATGAAGATCCACCATTGATGAGCTTGAATCTCCTATATTTAAATTTTTATTTCGAAGATTTATTGTTTGGTTCAATGTGGGTGCTATAAAATATTGATTATAGTACCTTCAAGTAAGCTTCCCGAATCTGAATTTTTATGTGTATTTGAATATTCACCATTGTTGGGCTTGAAGCTCTTGAATTTAAAATTTTTATTTTAAAAATTTCTTGTTTGATTCAAAGTGGGTGCTGTTAAATATTGCTTATAGTACCTTCTGGAAGTTCATACTGAAATTTGATAGCATTTGGAGCTGATTTGAGGTGATTGAGATCGAAATTTTCAGCTGAAAATCGAAGAAGAACACAGCTACCCAATAATATACTACTACGGTATATAATATGTTGTAGGAGTATATAGCTATACTGTAACAGTATATTGTAATAATTGAAGAATAACACAGTTACCTAACAGTATACCGCTATAGTATACAATATATTATATGAGTATATAGCCATACTGCAACAGTATACTATTATAGTATACAATATATTATTATAATATACTGTAATAATATGCAATAAACTGTAAAATATGTTGTAATAGTATCAATATACCATAATAGTATACTTATTACCCGTAAATTCACTTGCCTTTTCCCTTTTAATTTGCTTCAAGCTTTTACCTAGTGTGAGGGGCAAATTGAAAATGCAAATCTTTTTTCGTTTTGATTTATTCTATGACTTGAATTCCAAGACTTCTGAATTCTGCAAAACATTAATCTTCCATTGGAGGACCTTGAACCTTTGAAAATCATAAATTAGGTTTGTTGAGTTGGTGGTTATTTTGGAACTCAAAACAAGAAATTTTTTTTAACTCTTTGCATTGTATACCCTGTTGGTATAGCTATATACTGTACTAATATCATATGTTAGTTAATATTTTTTGGTTGTATTAGCTACATTTAATTGGTACACAATTTGTTATGAAATTAGATTATGAAGAGAAAAAGAATATAAAAAAAAGAAGTTAAATGAAATTAGGAAAGGACAAAAAGAAAAAATAAGAAGAAAATGAGAAAAAAGAAAAAGAGAAAAGAAAAAAAGAAAAGAAGCATAGAAATAAAAAAGAATTGGAGAATAAAGAAAATATTTCCCACAAAAATTACTATGGGTAGGAAATGTAATTAGTTTGATGGGTTGAAAAATAAATGGGTAGACAAGGGTAAATAGTTTTATTTTCGTGGGAAACTGTGTCATTCTCCCAAAAGAGAATGCCTCTATGAATTGGTAAATGTGAGCCAAGAAATGAAAATGTGGAGTGCTTAAGAAAAGGTGTAACCACTTACCCATATTGTCACGACCCAAATTCCCAAACCATGGGATCGTGATGGCGCCTAACATAATACTTGCTAGGCAAGCCGATGTTATAAAATTTACTAGCCATTTTCTTTTAAAGTTACTTAAACATAATAGGACAATTCAAAATAAGTACAAATCTAATACTTTCCACTAAATAACTTCATGAAATACTAATAACGATCAATAATTAAATCGAACCACGAACTAAATATATAACTATAAAACTATCCCAGGGTCTGGTGTCACAATTCATGAACTACTAAGAATACTACAAATAATGGCTGAAAGAAATATATATGTCTGTTTCGAATGAAATAAAACAACATATATAAAGTAAAGAGAAGACTCCAGGAATCTGCGGACGCCAGCAGATCTACCTCGTGTCTCTGAACGAAAAACCTCAGCTACTAAGATCTCCTAACTCTGGTCAGTACCTGGATCTGCACAAAAGAGTGCAGAGTGTAGTATCAGTACAGCCGATCCCATGTATTGAGTAAGTGTCAAGCCTAACCTCGACGAAGTAGTGACGAGGCTACGGCGGGGCGTTAACAATATAACCTGTAAACAATATATATAGTAAATCAAGAAAGAAACAACAATAATAAACTCGACAACCAGTAACTTGCAAATCCTTATTTTTCGAAAATCCTTATTTGTCAAATCCTTATTTTTCGAAAATCAGTAAAACATAAATATTCACCCTTATCGCTCTATGTTGCGGCGCGCAACCCGCTCCCACCTGTCCACCCTTATTGCTTCTCCCTATACATATCACCCTTATCTCTCATGTTGCGGCGTGCAATCCGATTCAACCTGTCCACCCTTATCACTCTTTGTTGCGGCGTGCAATCCGCTCCCACCAGACATATCATATCAGTTTACTTATAAAAACTTTCACAATTCAGGCCAAGCCTTTCACAACATTTTTGTATATCAACAATTATAAAAAGAAGCTGTAAAACTCAAAAACTTCATCAATTATCATTTCATAACGAAGTCAACTGGGACGTATATACATATCGTAACACTTAATACCAGCTCAATCCTTAAGTAACACAACTAAGCCAAGAGAAATAGCCAACACTTCCAAATTACTTGAAGCAATATTTAACAATGAATCAACGAATCCAACTAGACATATAAACCTTAATGATCATGAAACAATTAAGTCCAGAAGCAAATAATTAGAAAGCGGGGAAAGGATCATGTTCAACAAACAATTTGGTAGTGCATAGATACTTGTCACCTCACCTATACACCACACACATGCGAATTCACATAGCATTTAAGTTGGGGATTCCTATTCCCTTAAGTCAAGGTTAAACCAAATACTTACCTCAAATTCGCAGGCCACTTACTGCTCAATTACTGCTTTTCCTTTCGAACTTTGCTCTAACCCACTCGAATCTAATCATAATTAGCTCAATATCATTAATTAAGGCTAAAGGAAGTAACTTTACTGAAAATTTATGATTTTCCTAAGTATTCTCAAAAAAGTTAAAACCCGACCCCGGGCCCGCTTGGTCCAAACACGGGATTCGAACCAAATTACATTTACCCATTCACCCCCAAACCCGAATATGCAATTAGTTTCGAAATCCGACCTCAATTCAAGGTCAAAATCCTATTTTTATAAAATTTCCTAATTCTACCCAAACCCTCAATTTTACCATGAAATTCTTGATTTTAGATTGAAAAGTGATGAAAATCATTGGGTAATTGAAAGAGATAAGCTTAGAATTGTTAACCAACACTTTGGGGATGAATTTGTGTGAAGAAAATCGCCTCTAGGTCTTCTTAGTTCGAAAATATGAAGAAAATAGGGTTGGGGTTCTAATTAAGCGAACCCACTGCCCGACCCTTTCACCTGCGGTGCTTGGGCCACATCTGCGCATCCGTAGGTGCGGATAGTGGGCCGCTTCTGCGAAATGGGACTGGGCCCTTGGGGCCGCATCTGCAGACGAGTTTTCGCTTCTGCGGTCCCGCTCCTCCGATTAATATTCCGCATCTGCGGAACAAGGAACAGTTGCCCAAAGTCGCACCTGTGGGCAGGCACTCGCACCTGCGAGCTCGCACCTGCGGCTCAAGGCTCGCAGGTGCGGGCACACCAGAAATGGTGCACCAGCGGACTTTTTCAAGTTTAAAACATTCTGAAGCCTACCCGAAACTCACCTGAGCCCTCGGAGCTCTAAAACAAACATGCACGCAAGTTTAATAACATCATACGGTCTTGCTCGTGCGATCAAATCATGAAAATAACATTTAAAACTATGCATTTAACCTCAAAACTCATCATTTTTCCTAAGAACTCTCAACTTTCACTATTTCTCAACCGGACATCCGAATCACGTCAAATCAACTCTGATTCTTACCAAATTTCACAGATAGGATGTAAACATCATAACAGACTTGTTTCGAGCTCCGAAACCAAAATACGGGCCCGATACCTAACACTTTCAAACACTAATTCATTTCTTTATTTATTTAAAAATCCAGCAAAATAATTTCTTTCAAAAATTAATTTCTAAGGCTAGGGACCTCGGAATTCAAATCCAGGCATACGCCCAAGTCCTATATTTTACTGCGGACCTCCCGGGATCGTCGGAACACATGTCCGGGTCCGTTTACTCAAAATGTTGAACAAAGTCAACTAAAACCAAGTTTTAAATTCCAAAAATTACTATTTCTCATATTTTCACATAAAAGCTTTCCGGTATCATGCCCCAACTGTGCATGCAAATCGAGGTAAATTAAATTATTGTTTTTTTAAGGCTAATGATCTTGGAATGGAGTCTTATTTTATAAGATGAACTTTTGGGTCATCACAATCTCCAACTCTAAAACAAACGTTCGTCCTCGAACGAACATAGAAAATTACCTGAAGTGGCAAACAAGTAGGGATATTTACTCTGTATGTCCGACTCGGACTCCCAAGTAGCTGCCTCAACAGGCTGACCCCTCCACTGAACTCGAACTGAAGGGTAACTCTTTGATCTCAACTGACAGACTTCCGGTCTAAAATGGCTACCGGCTCTTCCTTATAAGTCAAATCCTTATCCAATTGGACAGAGCTGAAATCTAGCACATGGGAAGGGTCACCATGATACTTCTGGAGCATAGATACATGAAATACCGGATGAAATGAGGATAATCCTGGAGGCAACGTGCGTCTATAAGCTACCTCCCCCACTCTATCGAGAATCTCAAATGGTCTGATATACCTAGGGCTCAACTTGCCCTTCTTCCCAAATCTCATGACACCCTTCATGGGAGACACCCGAAGATACTCTCTCTCCAACCATGAATGTCATATCCCGAACCTTACGATCGGTGTAACTCTTTTGCCTAGACTGAGCTGCATAAATTCGATCCTGTATAATCATGACCTTATCTAAGGCCTCTTGAACTAAGTCTGTACCCAATAACCAAGCCTCTCCCGGCTCAAACCACCCAACTGGAGATCTACATCGTCTACCATATAATGCCTCATAGGGAGCCATCTGAATGCTCGACTAATAACTGTTATTGTAGGCAAACTCCGCTAACGGCAAAAATTGATCCCAAGAACCTCCAAAGTCAATAACACAAGCGCGGACCATATCCTCTAGAATCTGAATAGTACGCTCGGACTATCCGTCTGTCTGAGGATGAAATGTTGTGTTCAACTCAACTCGGGTACCCAACTCTTGCTGGACTGCCCTCCAAAAGTGCGAGGTAAACTCCGTACCTCGATCAGAAATGATAGACACTAGTACACCGTGAAGGCGAACAATCTCTCGAATATATATCTATGCCAATTGCTCCGAACTGTAAGTACTTTCCACTGGAATGAAATGTGCTGATTTAGTCAACCTATCCACAATAACCCAAACGGTGTCGAACTTCCTATGAGTCCGTGGGAGTCCAACAACGAAGTCTATAGTGATACGCTCCCACTTTCACTCAGGAATCTCTATCTGCTGAAGTAAACCACTGGGTCTTTGATGCTCTTATTTCACTTGTTGGCAATTCAAAAAACGAGCCACATAAGCAACAATATCTTTTTTCATCCTTCGCCACCAGTAGTGTTGTCGTAGGTCCTGGTACATCTTGGCCGCACTCAGGTGAATAGAATACTTAGAACTGTGAGCTTCTTCAAGAATCAACTCACAAAGGCCATCAACATTAGGTGCATATATACAACCTTGCATCCTCAAAACACCATCATCTCCAACTTTAACCTTCTTGGCACCACCGTGTCGAACTGTGTCCCTAAGGACCATCAAGTGTGGGTCATCATCCTGCCGATCTCTGATACGCTCGAATAAGGAAGACCGAGCAACTGTACAAGCTAGAATATGGATGGGCGAAATATCCAACCTCACGAACTGATTAGCCAACGTCTGAATATCTAAAGCTAACGGTCTCTCACCAACTAGAATACATGCAAAGCTGCCCATACTCACTGCCTTCCTACTCAATGCATCGGCCACCACGTTGGCCTTTCCCGGATGATACAATATAGTGATGCCATAATCCTTCAATAACTATAACCATCTCCTCTGTCTCAAATTAAAATCCTTTTGCTTGAACAAGTACTGGAGGCTACGATGATCCGTGTAAACCTCACATGGCACGCCATAAAGATAGTGCCTCCATATTTTCAATGCATGAATAATGGATGCCAACTCTAAGTCATGGACAGGATAATTCTTCTCATGAATCTTTAACTGACGAGACGCATATGCTATCACCCTGCCCTATTGCATCAATACCGCTCCCAACCCAACACGGGAAGCATCACAATATACCGTGAAAGATCCTGAACCTGATGGTAACACCAATATCGGTGTTGAAGTCAAGGCTGTCTTGAGCTTCTAGAAGCTCACCTCACACTCATCCGACCATTTAAATGGGGCACCCTTATGATTCAATCTCGTCACCGGGGCTGCTATAGACAAGAACCCCTCCACAAAACGATGGTGGTATCCCGCCCAAGAAGCTCTTGATTTCCGTGGCTGAAGTGGGTCTAGGCTAGTTCTTGACTGCCTCTATCTTCTTAGAATCTACCTGAATACCCTCTGCTGATACGGCGTGACCCAAGAAAGATACTGAATCTAACTAGAATTCACACTTTAAAAATTTTGCATACAACTGATTATCCCTCAAATTCTGGAGTGTTATACGGAGGTGTTGTTCATGCTCCTCCCAACTGCGGGAGTATATAAGAATATCATCAATGAACACAATTACGAAGGAATCCAGATAAGGCTTGAAAACCCGATTTATCAAATCCATAGGCTGTTGGGGCATTAGTCAAGCCAAAAGACATCACCAAAAATTCATAGTGCCCATAACTTGTCCGAAAGGATGTTTTAGGAACATCGGATGCCCTAATATTCAACTAATGGTAGCCCGATCTCAGATCAATTTTTGAAAACATACTGGCACCTTGAAGCTGATCAAATAAATCATCAATTCTCGGCAATGGATACTTATTTTTTATAGTAACTTTATTCAAATGCCGGTAATCTATACACATTATCATCGATCCATCCTTTTTCTTTACGAACAAAATCGGCGCACCCCAGGGTGAGACACTAGGCCTAATGAAACCTTTATCAAGCAGGTCTTGAAACTGTTCTTTTAATTCTTTCAATTCTGGTGGGGCCATCCAGTATGGAGGAATAGAAATGGGCTGAGTGCCCGGAGCAACATCAATACAAAAATCAATATCTCTGTCAGGTGGCAGGTCTGCAGGAAAAACTTCGGGAAACTCCCGAACAATAGGAACTGACCCTATTGAAGAAACTTCGGCATTAGAGTCACGAATATGAGTCAAATAAGCCAAACATCCTTTCTCAACCATGCGACGAGCCTTGACAAAAGAAATCACTCTGCTGGGAGAATGATCAGGAGCCCCTTTCTATTCTAACCGAGGCAATCCTGGCAAAGCTAAGTAACTGTCTTGGCGTGACATTCCAAGATGGCATAAGAAGGTGACAACCAATCCATGCCCAATATGACATCGACCATGTCAAGAAGCAAAAGGTCTACACTAGTTTCAAGACCCTCAATAATTACTACGCACGAACGATATACATGATCTACAACAATAGCATCTCCCATCGGCGTAGACACATAAACAGGGACACTCAAAGAATCGTGAGGCACAACCAAATACGAGGCAAAATAGGATGACACATAAGAATAAGTAGACCCCGGATCAAACAAAACTGAAGCATCTTTATTACAGACTGAAATGGTACCTGTGATAGCTGCATCGGAGGACTCCACATCAGGTCTGGCTGGAAAAGCATATAATCGGGGCTGGGCCCCACCACCCTGAACTGCGTCATCGGGAGGACCCCTGATAGGTGGTCCTCCACCTCTAACGGGCTGTCCACCACCTCTAGCGGGCTGGCCTCCACCTCTAGCATGCTGACCTCCACCTCTAACATTCTGACCTCAACCTCTGACTACCTGACCCCTACCCCTGACTGGCCGGGCAGGTGGTGCTGCAGCTGGTGCCGGAACTATAGCACGATAATTCTAGTATTGAGGTTGATTACCCAAAAATTTCGGACAAGATCTCCGAATGTGCCCATATTCACCACACGCATAACAACCATCTTGATACTGAGGTTGACCATGACGAACGGGCTGACCACGATAATAACTCTGAAGAGGAGGTGCTCTGATCGGGGCTGCCTGATCGGAATAAGGCAAGTGAGAGTCACGACCCCCTGAAGCACCATGGGAAGTCTGAATGCTGAATTTAACGGCCTGGAAGAATGGCCTCTACCCTGAGTATCTCCGCCCCCAGACGAGGCACCGCTGAATCTACTGGAATGGTGAGGTCTCTTGTCTGACCCCTAACCTCCCATCCCGAGAATTGTCTCAACTCTCCTGGCCACATTGTCCGCATCTTGAAATGAAATCTCAGTCTCTGTCCCTTAGCCATCTGCAACCTGATAGGCTGGGAAGGCCCTCAATAAATCTTCTAACCCTCTCTTTCTCTCAGTAGGCAACAAAAGAATAGCATGCCGAGCCAAATCCACAATGATTCTCATACTGGGTAATTGTCATGCCGCCTTGCTGAAGTCTCTCAAACTGACGACGCTTCTCTTCTCTAGTAGTGATAGGCAAAAATTTCTCCAAAAAGAAGTGAGAAAACTGATCACAAGTCAGAGCAGGCGACCCAACTGGTCTAGTCAACAAATAATCCCTCCACCACTTCTTGGCGGAACCAGTCATCTGAAACGCCGCGAAGTCGACCCCATTGGTCTCCAAAATACCCATATTATGAAGAACCTCATGACAGCTGTCCAGATATTCCCGAGGACCCTCTGAAGTAGCACCACTGAAGTGAACAGGGAAAAGCTTGATGAACCTGTCCAACCTCCACAAAGCATTGGAAGTCATAGTTGCTCCCTCAGCAATCGGGGCTGCTGCAACTGTCTAAACTACCCTAACTGGGTTGGTTGCCGAGGTCTGAACCTGAGGAGTAGTTTGGTTAGGAGTGTGGGTAACAGGAGTCTGGACCCCTCCTCCAGCCTGAGATACGGCTACTGCAATAGGGAGTGCGCCAGTCTGGGCTACACTCTCCATAAGGCCAACTAATCAGACCAAAGCATCCTGAAGTACCGGGGTAGCAATAAACCCCTCTGGAACCTGAGTTGGTCCAGCTGGAACGGTCTGGGCTGGAGCCCCCCATCAATCTCAATCTGGGGCTCCGCAGCTGGGGCTGCAGTATGAGCAACAGGCTGAGTCCTGGCCCTGTCTCGACCTCTGCCCCTAATAGGAGTTGCTGCTTGTCACGACCCAAAATCCCACCTTCAGGACGTGATGCTGCCTAACGTTGCACCCGCTAGGCAAGCCAACGTGTTAACTGAATTGATTTATTAACAAGAGAAAATAACAAACACTATCTAGATAATTGAGATAAAGTGCGGAAGCATTAACAAAAATCTAAATAACAATAGCTAATAACGAAGAAATCCCTTTAAGTACAAAACCCAGAAATAGAGTCACAACCTCACGAACCAGTCTAAGATTTAGCTAAAAACAACAGTTTGAAATAAAATGATATATCTGTCTAGAAGCACATAGATGACAGAATGAAAGATAGACAGTGACGCCGAGATCCACGAACGCTAGCGGAACTACCTCGGTGTCGTCTGAAATGGACTGAAGGACACTCCCCCTAACGATGTCCACTGGGTCCGGCTGCATAATCGGCACAACATAGAGAAGTACATGTGTAGCATCAGTACAACCGACCCCATGTACTGAGTAAGTGTCGAGCCTAACCTCGGCGAAGTAGTGACAAGGCTAGGACACGATGACAAATTGTACCTGTGCAGTTCAATCGGGGAAGAACATGTTGGGGATAAGAGGGGCAACACTTGCTAAAACAATAGAATCAAGTACTGACGGGAATGTAGAAGTAAACAGGAAATAACAACCTGAAACAAGTAAGATAGACAGGAGAAGGCACGGCATGACCCCTTGTGCATAACCTCAAAATCACACGGCACAGAATGTCCCCTCGTGCATAAATAATAATGACTCGGCACGGAATGTCCCCTCGTGCATAAATAATAATCACTCGGCACGGAATGTTCCCTCGTGCATAAATAATAATCACTCGGCACGGAATGTTCCTTCGTGCATAAATAATAATCACTCGGCACGGAATGTTCCCTCGTGCATAAATAATAATCACTCGGCATGGTATGTTCCCTCGTGCATAAATAATATAAAAACAATAATTGATATGAAAGTTTAACAGTACGACATTTCAAATGTACAGAAATAATCAACAAAGTTCTATTGTCCCGGCTAGGGACTCAGCTATAACCAATCTCACTCAAAAGTATAATATCAACAGTAAAACCCTCAACCGAACACATAATCAATAACTTTCTACGTCATGAAGTAACCTCAAGGTACCACTTCCAAGGTTCCTAATAATTCACAACACGGAGAATATCAAAGAACATTAAATAACTCATCAAAATTCGACTCACGGGCATGCTTGACCACAACATATAGGTACATGTCACCTCACCTATACGTTGGACATGAATTACACATAGCAAATAAGACTCTATACCTATTCCCTCAAGCTAGGGTTAGGCCAACCACATACCTAGGCTCCAAGAAGGCAAGTCAAGCCTCAATCACGGTATTTCCTCTTGAATCCGACTCCGAAACGATAATATCTAGACATAATGGACTTAATAACATCAATAATTATTCAATAACTCAATCCCAAAGCTTAATTATACATTTTCCATAATTCTTCCAAAAATACCAAAATTCGACCCCGGGCCCGCTTGGTCCAAACCCGAGGTTCGGACCAAAACCCGATCACCCATTCCCCCATGAACCCGAATATANTTTCCTCTTGAATCCGACTCCGAAACGATAATATCTAGACATAATGGACTTAATAACATCAATAATTATTCAATAACTCAATCCCAAAGCTTAATTATACATTTTCCATAATTCTTCCAAAAATACCAAAATTCGACCCCGGGCCCGCTTGGTCCAAACCCGAGGTTCGGACAAAAACCCGATCACCCATTCCCCCACGAGCCCGAATATACAATTTGTTTTGAAATCCGACCCCAAAATGAGGTTGAATTCCCAAAATTTCAAAATCCCTAACTCTACCCAAAACCCCCAATTTCTACCTTTGGTTTCATGTTTTTAGACCTAGAATCTAGTGATTGATGAAGGAAAATGGAAGACATTAGAGTTAAGAACACTTACCTAAGAAGCTATGATGGAATGGTCTCCTAAGAATCGCCCAAAAAGAGTGGAGAAGAAGAAAATGGTGAAAGAATGTGAAAATCCCGTAATGGTATTCTGTTTTGGCTTTTTAAATAACTGGACGAATTAGCTCTATGCGATCGCGGAAAGGGAGTCGCGATCGCATAGAGGCCTGAGTCACGTGCACTGCAATCGTGGAAAGGGAGTTGCGATCGCATAGGGTCCCTGGGCTTGGCTATTGGATCGCGGACGGATTGGTGCGACCGCAGAAGGAAAATACTCAGCCTCCTCCCCAGCTCTCCTATACTCTATGCGATCGCGGAAGTGCCTCGCATAGAGTCACAGAAGCCCCCCCCCCCTCACACTACACTACGCGATCGTGGGGCAACCTATGCGATCGCATAGTGTAAAAATCTCAGACACTAGAAACAACATTTGAACACCAAATTTTCAACCTTTAAGCACCCCGACACCTACCCGAAACACACCCGAGCCCTCGGGGCTCAAAACCAAATATACACACGACTTCAAAATCATCCTACGAACTTAATCGAGTAATTAATCCACCCAAAATAACATCAAAAACAATGAATTAACTCCAAAATCTATAGAATTTTCTCAAACTTCATAAACTTCTAAATTCTCCAATTTTGATCCGAAACACGTCAAACCAAGTTCGTTTCTTACCAAATTTTACAAATAACTCACATAACACATATTAAACCTGTCCCGGGCTCCGGAACCATAATACGGGCTGGGTAACACAGATTTCACATCAAAGTTCATTTTCAAAAGTCTTTATTATTTTCAGAAAACAATTCTCTTTAAAAATTCATTTCTCGGACTTGGGACCTGGGAATTCGATTCCAGGCATACGCCCAGGTCCCATATTTTCCTACGGACCCTCCGGGACCGTCAAATCATGGGTCCGGGTCCGTTTACTAAAAAATATTGACCAAAGTCAACTTTATTCAATTAATTATCATAAATTCAATTATTTAACACATTTCCGCATAAAGGCTTCCCGGCAACGCGCCCGGGCTGTGCACACACATCGAGGTGAGATTAACGAAGGCTTTCGGGGCCTCGAAACACAATTTTTGCTAAATTTACACAGGATGACCTTTTGGGTCATCACACTGCTGCTGGAAGACCGGATTGTTGGTTAGCGGAAGAAGAAGCACGTGTTCTCACCATCTGCGAGAGAATAGAAGAGTTCAATCATTATTTGAGATACCAAGAATCGCACGACAGAGTAGAAATAAAAACTCAGTTTGTTCCAAACTTCATAGCCTCTGTGAGATAAGCACAGACGTCTCCGTACCGACCCCTCAGACTCAATCAAGCTTGTTCGTGAATTGTGAGACCTATGCAACCTAGTGCTCTGATACCAACTTGTCACGACCCAAATTTCTAAACCACGAGATCGTGATGGAGCCTAAAACAATACTTTCTATGCAAGACGATGTTAGAAATTTACTAACCATTTTCTTTTAAAGTTACTTAAACATAATAGGACAATTCAAAATAAGTACGAATCTAATAATTTCCACTAAATAACTTCATGAAATACTAATAACGATCAATAATTAAACCGAACCATGACCTAAATATATAACTATAAAACTACCCCAGGGTCTTGTGTCACAATTCACGAACTACTAAGAATACTAAAATAAATGGCTGAAAGAAATATATATGTCTGTTTGAATGAAATAAAACAACATTTATAAAGTAAAGAGAAGACTCCAGGAATCTGCGGACGCCAGCAAATCTACCTCGTGTCTCCGAATGAAAATGCTCAGCTACTAAGATCTCCTAACTCTGGTCAGTACCTGGATCTGCACAAAAGAGTGCAGAGTGTAGTATCAGTACAGTCGATCCCATGTATTGAGTAAGTGTCGATCCTAACCTCGACGAAGTAGTGACGAGGCTACGGCGGGGCGTTAACAATATAACATGTAAATAATATATATATATATATATATATATAGTAAATCAAGAAAGAAAAAACAATAATAAACTCGATAACCAGTAACTTGCTACAATAAATAAAAGAAACAACTCGGATAACTTTTTTCAGATATCAATTATAATCAACTCCTCAATTTTTACCATGATAATTCTTGATTTTGGATTGAAAAGTGATGAAAATCATTGGGTAATTGAAAGAGATAAGTTTAGAATTGTTTACCAACACTTTGGGGATGAATTTGTGTGAAGAAAAATTGCCTCTAGGTCTTCTTAGTTCGAAAATATGGAGAAAATAGGGCTAGGGTTCTAATTAAGTGAACCCACTACCCGACCCTCGCACATGCGGTGCTTGGGCCGCATCTGCGCATCCGCAGGTGCGGACAGTGGGCCGCTTCTACGAAATGGGACTGGATCCTTAGGGCCGCATCTGCGGACGGGTTTCCGCTTCTGCGGTCCCACTCCTACGATGAAGATTCCGCATCTGCGGAACAAGAAATAGTTGTCCAAAGTCGCACCTACGGTCAGGCACTCACATCTGCGAGCTCGCACCTGCGGCTCAAGGCTCGCAGGTGCGGGCACACCAGAAATGGTGCACTAGCAGACTTTTTCAAGTTTAAAACCTCCCGAAGCCTACCCAAAACTCACTCGAGCCCTCGGGTCTCTAAACCAACATGCACGTAAGTTTAAAAATATCATACGGACTTGCTCATGCGATAAAATCATGAAAATAACATTTAAAACTATGGATTTAACCTCAAAACTCATCATTTTTCTCAAGAACACTCAACTTTCACTATTTCTCAACCGGACGTCTGAATCACGTCAAATCAACTCCGATTCTTACCAAATTTCACAGATAGGATGTAAACATCATAACAAACCTCTATCGAGCTCCGGAACAAAAATATAGGCCCGATACCTAATGGTTTCAAACATTAATTCATTTCTTTATTTCGTTAAAAATTCGGCAAAATAATTTCTTTCAAAAATTGATTTCTAAGGCTAGGGACCTCGGAATTCAGTTCCGGGCATACGCCCAAGTCCCATATTTTACTTCGGACCTCCCGGGATCGTCGGAGCACAGGTCCGTGTTCGTTTACTCAAAATGTTGAACAAAGTCAACTAAAATCAAGTTTTAAATTCCAAAAATTACTATTTCTCATATTTTCACATAAAAGCTTTCCGGTTTCACACTCCGACTGTGCACGCAAATCGAGGTAAATAAAATTAATCGTTTTTAAGGCTAATAAGCCTGGAATGGAGTCTTATTTGATAAGATGACCTTTTGGGTCATCACACATATGGTATCCTACCCCAATCCAAAAGCCTTCATTATAACCCGAAAGAAGTCTTACTTGATTTTGAACCGAGTGAGGTTACATTAGTGTCTACATGTGGGCCAAGCAATGGTACTTGAAGCCGCACTTGTGACATTCTTTTGTGAGAGAAGAGTGAACCTTTCATTGATCTAAATATTGAGATCTAACTTTTGAAGTGAGCTTGGAAAATAGAAGGTAGATGAGGAAGAGTTTGGATTCCACCATAATCTACATGATAGAACAAGAGTCCTTGATGAATAAAGTCAATTCTTGAAGCTCAAATGTCACATTAGAACTATATGTGCATGATATGCGATTTGTCACCTTGTTGATAATGCATGAGTAGTGTGGGTATTGTTGGTCCCAACTGGGTATGAATGGCTTACCACTGAATCTCTGAAATGACCTTTCACTCTGAGGAGGTGGGAACTAATCTATTTTCTTGAGGACAAGCAAAGACTTAAGTTTAGGGGAGTTGATAAGTGTGAATTTTGATCACTTATTAGTACCTTCTTGCTTTAGTTTTAGTCCGAAAGTATCGATTTATGTTCTCAAAACTAATGAAAGTGTGCAAATATTAGAGATTTGGACTCTAATGAAGAAATCTAACTCAAAAAGAAGTGTTCCGGCTCATACGGCAAGAAGGGGCGCAGCAAATCAAAAGTGCGGTCCATAGAAGTATTTCTGCGGCCGCAGAAGAAAGCACGACACTACTAAAAATTCAGGAAAAGACGACCACCAAAATCGACCAAAGATGGTCGTTAAACAGTGAAAAAGCAACCAAAATGAGTCCAACATGCTTTGGTCGCTATTTTGTTGGTCGCTTTAATATTTTAATAATATAAATTTAGCGACCAAAGTTGGTCTCTATAGTTAAATTACGTTTTTTTTTAATTTATTATTATTCAAAATATAGCGACCAACTTTGGTCTGTAAACCAAATATTATATTTTTAAATCTGGAATATAGCGGCCAAAGTTGGTCACTTTTTTTAAATTTTTTTTATTTTTTAAACATAAGCGACCACAATTGGTCGCTAATATATAGAATTTAATTTTTTTTTATACATAAGCGACCAAAATTGGTTGCTAATTCCCAGAATTTTTTTTTAACAGAATAGCAACCAAGGTTGGTCGCTTTTTAGGAAATCTGGGTTAATTAGCGACCAACCTTGGTCGTTATTTCCCAGGAAAAAAAATTTTAAATAGAAAAGCGACCAACTTTGGTATAATTTTGGCAGAAACTGCCTGTTTTGGCAGCTACACCACCTGCCAGCATACCAAATTTACTATTACAAGCAACAACAACAACAACAACAACAACAATACCAACAATTAAACCAACAACAACACAACAACAACAACAATAGCACAAGAACAACATTAAAATCAACATTAAAACCAACAAAGTATAAATTTCAATAGAACTAACACATTAAACTAACAAAACTAAGTTAACACTTATTACAAGCTCATTCAAAAATCGGTTCTATTGTCTAGTTCAAAGTATATAAAAGTACTCAAGGACTGTTTCATTCAACATCATTATCATCACCGTCTGATGAATCTTCATTATCAAGACGGTAATGAGAAGGGTCATTTTGTGGAAGACAAGAATAACGATCACGGGGAGGACGGGAGGAACTAGCACGGGGAGGACGGAAGGAACGCTCATCTTTATAATATAACATGCAACCATCTTCACAACAATCAATTCTCATTGACGAAAGTCCTAACTTAGAAACCAATCTCTTTTCCTTATAGAAATCACCAGGTAAGTTGATATCAGGGTCAACTAGTTCACTCATAAGGTCAATGAAAGAGTCCATGGCTGCTTGAGAAATATTCCAATCAGATTTTATACTTAGTAATCTAACCGCAACAGATAGCTCAGAGTGCGGACTTCCTTCCTTTAATGGATGACTAGCTTCCTCTAATTATTTAAAAAAACATTTTGCGTCATCATTAGGAGTTTGTTCAACATTTTCATTGGACTCACCCCCAAATTGCATCCCAAAAGCATCTGCAACCATATCATGAATTCTAGAATCACGATTTGTATTCTCCACCGACCTACTACTTTCACCCGCAACCATGTTATGAAATCTCCCATTGCTACCATCGACCTCTCCATGATTAGTCCACACAAAGTAATTCGCTATAAACCCCTTCCTATAAAGATGAAGTCTAACTTCCTCCGATTTTCCAAACCTCATACAGTCGCACCTAACACAAGGGCACCTAATTAATCATTCACTTTGGTATGGTGGAAGTTCCATTGCACATCTAAGAAAGTCATCAACCTCTTCTACAAAATCCTCCCGCAATCCCCGCCGATTAGGATAATTCCTATTGTACATCCAAGTACGATNTACAAAAAGGTTCAATTCATAGCAAAAAAGTTCTATTCTAAATTAAATGTTCAATTCATATTCTAAAATTTCAATTTATAAACTAAAATTCCAATACATAAACTAAAGGTTCAACTCATATCCTAAAAGTTCAATTCATATCCTAAAATTTCAATTCATACAAGAAAATTTCAATTCATATAAAAAAGGTTCAATTCATAGCAAAAAGGTTCAATTCATAAATTAAATGTTCAATTCATATCCTAAAATTTCGATTTATAAACTAAAATTCCAATACATAAATTAAAGGTTCAACTCATATCCTAAAAGTTCAATTCATATCCTAAAATTTCAATTCACACACAAAAATTTCAATTCATATAAAAAAGGTTCAATTCATATAAAAAAGGTTCAATTCATATCAAAAAGGTTCAATTCATAAATTAAATGTTCCATTCATATCCTAAAATTTAAATTTATAAACTAAAATTCCAATACATAAACTAAAAGTCCAATTCATATCCTAAAAGTTCAATATCCTAAAGGCTAAATTCATATCCTAAAGGTTCAATTCATATCCTAAAATTTCAATTTATAAACTAAAATTCAAATACATAAACTAAAAGTCCAATTCATATCCTAAAAGTTCAATATCCTAAAGGCTAAATTCATATCCTAAAGGTTCAATTCATATCCTAAAATTTCAATTTATAAACTAAAATTCAAATACATAAACTAAAAATCCAATTCATATCCTAAAAGTTCAATTCATATCCTAAAAGTTCAATTCATATCTTAAGGCTCAATTCATATCCTAAAATTTTAATTTATAAACTAAAATTCAAATACATAAACTAAAAATCCAATTCATATTCTAAAAGTTCAATTCATATCCTAAAGGCTCAATTTATATCCTAAAGGTTAAATTCATATCCTAAAATTTTAATTCAACACTAATTAAACTAATTAGTTAATAAAATCAATTAACAAAACTAATTAAAATAAGACCTAAACCCTAATCCTCAATAAAATACAATGTTCAAA
>ML415155.1:1270-21586 GCA_005239525.1 Nicotiana knightiana
ATCCTGGGAGGATTTAATCCATTACCTTGGCAACTTGTGAGGGGGTTAAAATTCCTTAAGGACACACAAGAAAATTGTGGACTCGGAATATTATTTATCGTTTATATATATTTTCTGTTTCTTCTAACAGTTCTTCTGATTTTCTGAGTTTTAACACAGAAGCGATAACAGAACTATCATAAGTTATATGCATTCTCATTTTAACTTGCAATTTGTCAAGATAAATGCTTGATTGTGTAAATATTGGGTACGGGTAAATATTTCTAGGCATGAAGGCACCAAATAAATAAGTATAAATTAAACCATAGAAGCAAGATGTCGGAAGTTGGGTTTTCACTATTGTTGTGGATGGACAATGGGCACGAAAGTGAAGGACGTCATTCACTTCTTGAGGTGTTAATTTTGTTGAATTAAGGCATGTCATTTACAAAGTACGACACATAATGTTTTTCAATCAAGACATTGAATTTAGATCGATGAGTTACATCGACTTTTCCTCCTCTATTATTGAACACAAGAGCTGTTATATCACCATTTGTTTCATACATTAACTGGTTTCACATAAGCTAAAGGGTACGTAGGGAGACAAACGTGAAACGCTCGAAAATCATCTGCTTTTAGTACTAGGTGAAAGAGTAAATGACAAACAAGTATTTACATGTCCCTCCAATAAAGATAAGTTTGCTTTGCTGGCACATGATACAGCACAACTCTTATACCGTACCTACTACCCACTTGTTATATTTGTAACTATATTGGTGTAGAAAGAAACTTAATGTAGTGTGATTGATGGTGTGAAATTGACAATTTACAAAAAGTTAGGTTAATCTTGATGATGCGCCTGGTCTCCTTAACCGAATCAATCATCCTCTGAGAAGAGAAAATGGCAAAACTAGTTCTTAATGTTTGGCGATCGATCAAAAATAATATTTTTTAATTATATACTTAAGAAGTTTTAACTAAAACTTAGCACTTTTGATTCTTGTTACATTTATAACACACAGTAACGATTATATATGATAGAATTAGCTTGTGAACAACATATGAATAGTTTAAACTGCAGAAACATCAAGAAATACTTTTTCTTATTCATTTTCCCAATTCGTAATGTTGAAGATTCGAATGAGATATAAATGTTAACTCAATCATATATAATGGGAGGTGGAACTTGGACGGAAGCGTAAAAGTCTGTCCCAATAGTGTCTTTACTTCAAGAGAGACCAAAAGTGCTAAAATGTGGTAAATATAAAGGATCAAAACTGATATAAGAAGATAAAGGATTTAAACTGATCAAGTATATATTTCTAAAGACCATTAAAGACCAATCCTCAAACATTGGGGGCTATTTTTGTTATAAATTCATGTTCTTTAATTAATCAAACATATCTGATAAAACATCGGCATAGAAGGGGTTACATATATCATTGCATGTGTTAAAAGGATAAGGCAGGCTGCTTGCACTAAGCTAGAAATAAAATTAAGGATTTAAGGCAACTATTCCGAATTTGTCATTTGTGCGACAATATATATATCACATTACGTCTCGTTTAAGATTGAAAATAACATTACGTCTTGGTTAGGATTGCAACTGCAATTTTAAGATTATGACTCTACCTTATATTAATAGTTGCTCGGGTCACATTCAACTATCACGGGTCCATATGATATGTCTAAGCTATGTGATATTATTTGATTCAGTACGTTATTAAAAATGATTTTTCAGAAGGAAAAAAAATATGATTTAAAGTAAGTCAATGACAATGTATGACATAAATTATTATACCATAGAAAATTAAAAATATAAAAGATGATTTTTTTTGTGAAAATTAATAAAAATAAAAGACTCACATATAAAAAATGAAAAAGGAGGAGTACCATATCCAAAAATTTAGGAAAACGAAAAACTAGAAAAAACCGACGTCTGATATTGTTGTGATGTTTTATGTGTAACAAACATTATATAAAAAAGAAGTTATTGTTATAAGATAAATATTATAATTATAAACTAAAGCACCAAAAGAGAAGAGACAATAATAGATAAGAGATCTAGGAGCAGGGTACTATTTTTCTTATTTCAAGTATGTTTCTTATGTGTTCTTCCATGGGCAAAGAATGTATTATTTATACTATACAAGATACACCAAAAACTCACTAGATACATCCTAGGAATTAATAGGTGCATCCTCAAGTAGTACATTGTATAGAATATATGGATGGATTAAATGAACATCCATATACATTTACTTTATTTATAACACTCCCCCTTCGATGTTCATTTGAAAGATAATGTGCCTCGTTAAAACCTTACTAGAAAAAAAACCCAGTGGGAAAAAGCCCTGAAGGAAAAAGAGTACATACATCTTGTAATACGCATTGAGTGATGCCTCATTAAAAACCTTACCAGGAAAATCTAATTGGGACAAAACCTTGGTTAAGGGAAAAACAGTACAGCACATATTATACTCCCCCTGATGAAAGCTTTATTTGATATCTCGGAGACGATGCATTCCAATCTTATGTCTCAGCTTCTCAAATGTTGATGTGAGCAATGCCTTAGTGAATAAATCTGCTAGATTGTCACTTGAACGAATTTGTTGAATATCTATCTCACCATTTTGCTAAAGATCGTATGTGAAAAAGAACTTTGGTAAAATGTGTCTTGTTCTGTCTCCTTTGATATATCCTCCTCTAAGTTGAGTTGTGCAAGCAGCATTGTCTTCATACAATATCGTTGGAATCTTTATTTTTAAAGAAAAACTACATAGTTGTTGAATATGTTGAGTCACTGATCTCAACCATACACATTCTACTAGCTTCATGAATAGCTATTATCTCTGCATGATTGGAAGATGTAGCAACTAAAGTTTGTTTTGTTGGATGTGCTTTATCCATATAAAAACGCTTTAGGATCTTTTCGGTATAAGTTGATTGATGGACAAAAAATTCATCTTTCATATGCTCAATTTGTAGATTAAGACAAAATTTTATTTTTCCAAGATCTTTCATTTCAAACTCTTTCTTCAAACAGTCTACTGCTTTTGGAAGTTCCCTAGGAGTTCCAATGATATTTAGATCATCAACATACACGCGATTATAACAAATTCAGATGCAGACCTTTTTATAAATACATAAGGACAAATTGGATCATTCTTATACCCTTCTTTCAGCAAATACTTACTCAGGCGATTATACCACATTCGTCTGATTTTTTCAATCCGTATAAGGATTTTTGAAGCTTTATTGAACAAGTTTCTAGAAAACTTTTATTAGTTTAAGGAACTTTAAGCCCTTTAGGGATTTTCATATAAATTTCGTTGTCTAATGTGCCATACAAATAGGCTATGACAACATCCATTAGACGCATATTAAGTTTTTCATGGACTGCCAAATTTATAAGAAATCTGAAAGTGATTGCATCCACCACAGGAGAATATGTCTCCATATAATCAATGGCAGGTGTTTTCGAAAATCCTTGTGCCACAAGTCGTGCTTTATCTAACGACTTCATCTTTATTATTTTGTTTTCGCACAAAAACCCATTATATCCACTAGCTTTATTCCTTCAGGTGTTCGAACTATACGTCCGAATATTTCACGTTATTCAAGTGACGCTAATTCTGCCTGGATAGCATCTTTTCATTTTGACCAATCATTTCTCTGTCTACATTCATCGACAGATCTTGGCTCAAGATCATGTTGTTGCATTATTTCAACGACTTATAAGAAAAAATATTGTCGACAATAATATTATTTCGGTTCCATCTTTTTCCCGTAGAGACATAACTTATTGAGATCTCTTCATTCTTATTATTTTCAGGTACCTGGACCTCCTCTGAGGTCTTATCATTTGTTATGTCACGGGGCTCTTTTTGAGCAATTGCCTATGTATTATGATCTCCTAGATCATTTGCTCCTTTTCGCTTTCGAGGATTTTTATCTTTGGAACCAATTGGTCTACCATGTTTCAAGCGTGAATTAGACTCATTTGCATTTATAGATTGTCCAACCGGGACATCAATTCGAATAGGAGCATTAGCGAATGGAATATGTGACTTAGTCACCCTTGATAGGTTAGTGAATACATCTGGCATTTGGTTTGCAATATTTTACAAATAAATTATCTCTTGAACCTCGTCTTCATATTGATTTGTTCGAGGATTTAAATGAGATAGTGATAATTCATTCAAATCTATCTTTTTTTTGCAACTGCTTATTTTCTCTCCCTAATATTGGGTATACTGATTCATCAAAATGGCAATCAGCAAATCTTGTCGTAAATAAATCTCCAGTAATAGGTTCCAAATATTTTTTAATAGAAGAAGATTCATACCCAACATATATCCCCAACCTTCTTGGGGTCTCATCTTTGTGCATTATGGTGGAGGAATTGGAACATATACTGCACATCAAAATATTCTAAGATGAAAAATATTTGGCTCCTGACCAAAAGCTAATTGTATTGGGGAGACTTTATGATAACTTGTGGGTCTGATCCGCACAAGAGTTGTTGCATGCAAATGGGAAGGTTTGTTCATATAAGCATTGGTCTAGCAATTAATTGAAGGCGTTTGATCAATTATTCCGCTAGACCATTTTGAGTATGAACATGAGCAATTGGATGCTCAATTGTTATCCCAGTTGATATGCAATAATCATTAAAGTCCTGGGACGTAAATTCACCAGCATTATCAAGACGAAGTGTCTTAATTGCATAATCTGGAAAATGTGCTCTTAATCTTATTAATTGAGCTAGTAACCTCACAAAGGCCAAATTGCGGGTTGATAACAAGCACACATGTGACCATCTTGTAGATGCATCTATCAAAATCATATAATATCTTAATGGTCCACATGGAGGGTGTATGGGCCCACATATATCACCCGGTATATGTTTCAAAAATGCAGGAGATTCAACTCATACTTTAATTAATGATGGTCTAATAATCAGTTTTCCTTGAGAACATCCAGCACAAGAGAATTTTTTAGTTAGAAGAATCTTCTGGTTCTTCAATAAATCACCATATGAATTCTCTATTATTTTGCGCATCATATTATAACCGGGATGGCCCAACCGGTCATGCCAAATAATAAAATCATTAGTAAACTTCTTGTTTACTATGGCATGTGATTCAACTACACTAATATTAGTGTAATATAATTCGGAGGATAATGCAGGAACTTTTCAAGCAAATACTTCTTTTTCGCTTTTATTATAGTAATATAAAGTAAGGGAGTCTAACGGGCGGGCCGGGCCGGGCCGGTTACATTTTTTTTTAACCGGACGGATTGCGGTTACGGGTTCTTACCGATTAATTGTTAACGGGTTTAACGGGTTGGGGCTTATCCGGGTAAAAATGAACCCGTACGGGTAGGGGTACTACCGGGCCAGGCCGAGCCGGGTTTCAGTCTTTTTAATTTTTTTTAAAAAGTTTTTGTACATGTATTGTAATTTATATAAAATATAAAGTAAAATATATAAAGATAACAATGATTATGGAAAAAATTGCACTTATAAATTGCAAGTGCAGCATGTATTTCAAATTATCAATTTTCAAATTTCAAATTTCAAAATTCAACTCTTACAACTTACAAGTTACAACTAAGTACTAAATTCGACAAGTAGTAAATTCAAAGGTTTTGCATTGCCCTTGTAAGTTCTTCATAATCAATATGAACTGATTGTCCTTCTTCTGGAGTGTTAAATTCAGATGGGTTACCATGTGTTAATATATCTCCAAGTTCCTCGTCTTCTGGGCTATCAACATCTTCACGTCCTTGATTTCTTCGTTCCGATCTAATCCAATCTCTGAAACATACTAAAACTTCCAAAGCATTGCTTCCCAATGAGTGACGGGTGTCTCCTAGTTGTTGTCTTGCTTGACTAAATGCACTCTCTGATGCAACAGTTGAAATTGGCACATTCAGCACGTCCCGAGCCATAGCAGAAAGAACAGGAAATTGCTTTTCATTCTCACGCCACCATCCCAACGCTGAAAATTCCTTTGTGCGAATCTCCTTTTGCTTCTGCAAGTAGAATTGAAGTTCATCAATGTTTCTGCTACTGGTTTGANTTAAATGCACTCTCTGATGCAACAGTTAAAATTGGCACATTCAGCACGTCCCGAGCCATAGCAGAAAGAACAGGGAATTTCTTTTCATTCTCACACCACCATCCCAACGCTGAAAATTCCTTTTGTGCGAATCTCCTTTTGCTTCTGCAAGTAGAATTGAAGTTCATCAATGTTTCTGCTACGGTTTGAGTTGTAGCAAATGTAGAAAAAATATTATAACTATCAACTATTTCATCATCATTCAAAGTAGTGGAACCTGAAGAAGTGGCACACTGCATAGTGGGATTAACATTGGCATTAACAGCAACAGAATCAACTATACTTGCATAATTATTATATAATTGTTGTAAATTATCATTTAGTTTGTTCATACAAGCAAAAATATCTGGGGTTTCAGTTGCTCCAACCTCCATGTAAGTATATAAAGCATTGATTAATTGGTGACAATCAGCCATCTTAATAGAAGGATTTAAAACAGCGCCAATTAAGTAAATCTGAGGAATTGGAAAGAAATATTTTTTGAATTTGTCTTGCATTTCTTCAACTGCAACTGTATATTTTTCTTTCTTCTTAAATTCAAAGAGTAGAAAAGCAATTTCAGCTATATGTACTAAAACCATTGTAATAGTAGGGTAGTATGCTCCAGAAAACTCAACAGTAGCTATATAAAATTTATGTAGAAATTGAATAACATCATTAATGACCTCCCAAGTGGCAGGTGTTAACATACGGTTTCTATCAGTACAATGCGCATTAGCAACTTCAGTTATTGGAAATCTATATTTGTAGCAACATTTTAAAAATATGTAAGTATAATTCCACCTAGTAACAATTTAGTCTGGCATGAATCTTGGTTTAAGGTTACACTCGGTACACTTATTCTTAAATTCCCTAATTCTAGATTGTCTGTTATTTCCTTGAATAACACCAACTGCTCTTCTAACATGAGTAATCTCAGTTGAAAATAAATCAAGGCCACTTTTAACAATTAAATTATAAATATGACATGCACACCTAACATGAAAAATTTCTTCAAGTGGCGGTTGCAAATGCATTTTTAATAATGAAATTGCGGCAGTATTGTTAGAAGCATTATCAAAAGACATACACAATACTTTTTGGTTAAGATTATAAAATTGAACAACTTCGCTAATAGTACTACTTATAAACACAGCAGTATGACTCTGATCTTCATCATATTTAAAAGCGATAATACGTTTTTGCATGCAAAATAAATCATCTATCCAATGACATGTAATTGTCAAATAATCATTTCCATTAACAGCATGGCCAATATCAGAAGTTAGAGAAACTCTACAAGGAAGGTGTTCAAACAAATAACGTATGTATGTTTGATATTGACCATGCAANCATCTTATCATCATGATGCACCAAGACTCAAATTTGATGCCTGAACACCTCTTCTAAATTATTGCTACAACAGAAGCAAATTTAAGGCATGTAGAATGAAAAAAATATTCTAATATGTTATAAGTGATTATTTCAGCACATAGTTTCAAACGAGAAAATAATTATAAACATGATTGAGTAATGTAAAAATCTTGTAAGTACAAGCGTATGATCCAAATTCCAATCACTTAGCTCTTTAGAATGCATCATAACTTATAAATCAAATAAATGAATTCAAATAGATGTTGCAAAAGGGATGTGAATTACCTTGACTTTCATATTACCAAGGTTATGATAATATTATATTACTATATTATATCATAAAGGCAGTAGCCAACACTACTATAATTAAATCAATATTAGTGAAATAGACGCACCTGCACATATAATAACTTCATGTACTGATTACCTCTCGTTTACCCTTTTTTTTTCTTTTTCTTAAGAAGCATATTGGAAATTTTTGGTCATAGATTAGGTGCAAATTTAAGTTAATCGTCATCCACAATATAAGTATCACATCTACTTTTGGTTAACAATCCAAATTCAATAGGTATTAGGACATCAACACAAAAATCTCCGGCAAGTATTAATTTATTACGACCTAATTAATGGAGTAGGCGTTACTTCATAATGTACAAAGATAAAATTATTTTGTAACGGACGTAATGTAAATTTTATTTATGAATATACAGAATATTAGGACCTACGAAAAATTATTGCTAAACATGATTATAATTACAGGAGTAAAGACAATTGACATATTTCAAATCCTACAAATTAGAAATCCTCTTATAACAATTATTTCATTGAATTGAAGAGTTTCCTAGTTCAAATGTTTGTGAACTTCCATTTCGTTACTTCTACTATCCCAATTATGTCGTAACATTTGGATGTGAAATTAATTAGTCTAATGATTATAATTCAGTTTAATACTTATCTATTTATGTATATGTTTAAACTTTTTCGTAGATTATATAAAAAAAATAACAATTTAACCGAAGCTTATTGTTTTCATACCAAGGCAATTATTATAATCATAGTCAAAATAAGTTATGCATATGGTAACAAAATTGCAGGTTAAAAAGATCCTAATAGAAACGTTATAAACATAAGAATGTATATCTGGATCGAAAAAGAAATTAACTACCTCTTTTTTGAAGAAGAAGAAGATAAAATTCGAATGAAGCAGATAACCTCAGTTGGTTAGAACTTCGTGCTGATAATGTGTTATAAAATAAATATTACAATTATAAACTAAAGCACCAAAAGAGAAGAGACAATAATAGATAAGAGACGCAGAGAGGAGGGAACTATTCTTCTTATTTCTAGTATGTTTCTTATGTGTTCTTCTATGGGCAAAGAATGTCATATTTATACTATATAAGATACACTCAAAACTCACTAGATACATCCAAAGAATTAATAGGTGTATCTATTCAAGTAGTATATTATATAAAATATATGAATAGATTAAATGGACAACCATATACATTTACTTTATTTATAACAATTATAATAATATATTAATAAGAGAAGAAGGGTCCGGTGGGAGTTAGAGGTGACGTTAGAAATGGCCAAGAAATATAAAGTAGGAAGAATGGGGACAGAGTTTAGCTGTCGGCAAAGAGGAAGCGACCTTCTTTCTTATCCCCTCTATACCCATCTCGCTCTCTTCTGCCCCGGCATTTCTCAATATCTACTCCAATTATTGGAGATTGAAATAGTACATTTTTGGTGGACTAAAGATAGAAATTTTTTGGACATTTTGTAAACTAAAACTTTTCAATAATTCAATTGGGACGTACGAAAGAAAGAACAGTTTTCTTCTAAAGAAAATGATAGAGAAAGTACATATACACACACCAGAGAGGATTAAAATATAAAAAAATAAACTCATAAAAAAGAGAAGAGGTATTATTATGTTTTGTGTGTATATATAATTCAAAAGAGTATTGATTGACACCTCTTAGTACGTATATGACTCTGCCGTTGCATATACCTACACGTTAATTGTGAATCAGTATACCTCGTACATAGATGCATTAAAATACATATATATACATTGAATATATGCAATTATATGCGCATACATTCTCCACTAGATACTATCTGCCAGGCTAAATATTAAATGTTTTGGCATATATATTAAAATATATGGTGTTTTCGAGAATTCTTTTTTATGATTTCCTTTGAATTTTTCTTTATTATTTTAATTAATATAATAAAGTTAGCCATCCAAAGAAATATAGAATGAATTATTACTATTATAATTAAACGATTGATTGATTTTCAAAAAAAGTTAAATAATTTAAAAGTCGAAAAAAAGAATAGTATTTGAATTTGTGGGAATGGTGTTTTCTTTTCTTTTTAAATTTCAGCGGAATGGTATTGGGAATTTGGACTTAATGTTCGTTAGCTAGCGTCTCTCTTTATCTTTTTGGTAATTGACAATAGGAGGGGACCATAGGAGAGGTGGGACGCACGTGGCAGCAGAGAGCACCACAGCAGGACCTTGGTTGACATGTCTACATCACCGCACAATACATCATTTTCCAAATTTTTTTATATTCGGGATTCAAACTCAAAATCTCTAATTAAAAAATAGCAATTTTATTTTTTGCACCACATAGTTTGGTAGTCTCTCTCCTTTTCCCAATGACAATGAATTTCTTACTCCTTCTCAGTTTGTGTGAATCTTTTTTTTTTTGTCCATTCAAAGATAATGATCCTTTTTTAAATTTAGAAATAATTTAACTTAATGTTTCAATTTTATCCTTAATGAAAAACTTTTATCACCACATAAATATTTTATATTTTTTAAATATGTTTAGGACCATAAATTTTTAAAATTGTGTGTCCGATCAAAAGAAATTCACATATATTGAAAGGGAAGAAGTATCTTTTTAGGCTTACTATACTATACACTACTGTATGTCATAACAATGCAGCTTGGTACACTGTGTTGGGATTCCAACATGTTCATAGTGTTATCATAATATATTGACCTCCTTACTAGTGGCGTGATCAAAAAGTAAAAAAGGAAACAAAGCAGCAAAATAAAAATAGAAAACTAAAGATTTTATTCGAATTTGTTATCAATATCAATAAATTTAACTTATGAAATCAAAATTTATTATATAAATTAAAACGGATGGAATAATCAACAACTTATATTAATAAGAAATGTTTCGCCGTCAGTGAATCACTTACGACTATTTAGAGGGCCAACAAACTATTTAGTTGTTTTTCTTACGACGGTAAAACCTACATTTCCTAACGTTTCAATAGCTGATGACCTTGGACCTCTCTTTTTCATCCTTCATTGAAAGACCTAGCTCTCCTCCTTTTCATTTGCGGGTTGGACTTGAGAATTTTTTTTCAAACAACAAAAAATTCAGTGAATATAGGAAGGGTAATATATATGTAAATATTCTTTTTCAAATAGGTAATTATTAGTGAGTAGAACTTTGTGAAAGAGTAAGCATCCAACTTTAAATTATATGCAGTATTCTGTAAAATTGGAGTCCGTTTGGATATAAAATAAATTTACTTCTTTCGAAAAATTCATTTTTTTTAAATTAGTACTTGGCCATAAAATTTTAATTTTTACTTGAAGATGAATTTTAAATTTTTTTTGAAAATTTGAAAAATTCCACTCAACTCACTGATAAAACTTCGAAAACAGCCTAAAATAATATTCATGTCCAAACACAACTCTAATTTTTAAATACCATTTTTTTTTTAAATTCTTTTTTCACTTTTTTTTGGAATTTTACCGTTCTTATGTCCAAACGCCCACTTAACGTGACTTAAATTTTTCATTGCAATATAAACATTGCCGATGTATCTCACTGAATAAGATTAAATTGTAAGCTTTCTCATTAAAGTCAAGCATGATTGAGCTTCACATTTTCAATTGTCCGCTAGAAAAATTAAGTTTTTCATTTTCAAAAATTTCTGCCTAAAGGCTCGTTTGTCCATAAAATTCTTCTTTTTTTAAAATAAAAATAAAAATATATTTGTCCATGAATTTCGCAAGTTTTTGAAACAATTTCGAAGTTGAGTTTTTAAAAAAACAAAAAGAGGTTTTGATCACTTTTTCAAAATGTTCAGATAATTTTTTTTTCACGCTCATAAAACTGTAATATATATTTTAAGTAATATGCATGTAAAGACATAATTTTAAATTTCAAATATTATTTTTCAACGTAACTCCAAACGCCTACTTAAATTATCGTGTAAGTATTTTTAAACGATAAAATAATTTGACAAAACCTTGATAAAAAATAAGGCATATCCAATTGCCCAAATGTTCCGTAACTTTTCTTCTTTTTTTTTCGATTTTTATAATTTCCAATTTAATCAGGAATAACCTTTCGAATGATGCCTTCTTTTTGAATAGCTCGAGTTGTCTTCTCGGTAGGGCTGTCCTACGCTACTTGAGGGGTAATAGCTTCCCTAAAGTCCCACCCCTTCGTCCCACGCGCGTCCGTACTTGACATAATGTATATTTATGTCCACCAATTCTATGTTACGCTAGGTACGAAAGACAGAAACAAAACGCCACGCGAGATGCACGTGACTCGATCTTACCTTCCCTTTACTTTCTTAACTAGTGCTAGACCATGGCGCAGATATTTTGAAAGAGTATTACAACTTGTTTGGATCGTCGTTATCTATTGTATTATACCGTATTGTTATTTTAAATATAATATTTATTTTGATTGTTACTTAAATTTTATTGTATCGTATTATTAAATTTGTCGTTATGTAACGATGAAATAAGCAACTTTATGTAACGACCGATTTGTTGGACTTCAGCTTACTACGGCCCATGATACAGGCCCACTACCGGTTTAGCTAGGGTGTATTTATTTGTATTTGATCTTCTGGGCCAAAGCCCAATATAATGTAAATACAATAGAAAGAAACTGAGTCTGTACATTCTAGAATTGTTACACAGAAAATGAGATTTCCTCTCTTTCTCGTTCCTCTTTCTCTTATGAGCCCTAATCATTTCTTCTTCATACTCAGCTCAATTCAGTAAATTTACATGGTATCAGAGCGGATGATCCGTTGATTCTGTTCTTCTTGTTTTGAGCGGTGTTACCTTCCCTCATTTTCATCAATTTTTCAATCGATTGTCGATGTTCGTGGTTGAATCTGTTTTGGGTAGTTTCTTCTGGATTTGCAGGTAGAATCAAGGTCGGAGTTACCTTTTCGTCATCTATTAGTGGTATGTGTGGGTGATCTTGGATCGAATTGGACCGGTTTCCTCCTCCGCTGCTGACCTAGGGTTTTTTCGTTTAGACTTTTGGAATCTACATTCAAGGTCGTTTGTTTTCCTGTAGCAATATACGGTAATCTCTTTCAATTTTCCTTTCCTTACACTGGTCATCTGTTTATGTTAATTACTTTGACGAAAGTCTCTGACTGTCACTATGGCAAGTTATGGTACATCCTCGAGTACTACCTATACTCCTGACCCATCTAGTATGCACTTTTTACTTTCTTCTGATGTACCTGGTGTATCTCTTGTTAGTGTTCCCTTCTCTGGGATTAGTTTTGGGGGTTGGAGGCGGAATATGATCGTATCTTTATCTGCTAGAAATAAAACAGGATTCATTGATGGGAGTTGTCCGAGACCAGACGAGGATACTCCTCAGTTTAAGCAGTGGGATATGCGTAATAATATGGTTATTTCCTGGTTGACCAATTCCGTATCCCCAGACATAGCTGAGAGTGTTCAATACTCGTATACTCCTGAAAGTATTTGGGGTCAGCTTAATAGAAGATATGGTTCAGTTGTGGGATTAAGGTGTTTGATATTAAGCAAGAGATAGCTTCTACTCATCAGGGTTCATTGGACATTGCTTCCTATTTCAACAAACTCAAGAAATTATGGGATGAACTAAGGTTTATGTGCACTAATCATGCCAACACTTTTGTTTGTCCTGCTAAACCTGGACTTCAGAAGGAAGAAGAGGAGAATATATTACACCAATTCCTTATGGGTCTAAATGAGACCTATGTTGGTGCTAGGAGTAACTTGTTCATGATTCAACCTCCACCTTCTCTCGATACTGCTTATAGTATCCTCCTCCAAGAAGAAAAGCAGAGTCAAATTACTCCTAATTCTCATTTCCAGGGTGAGTCTGCTTCTTTTCATGTCAATCTGAATAATAAATCTACCCCTCCTGGACAGTTTGTCCAGAAAGTAAGTTTTGATCAGAGCAAGTCTCCTTTTTTATGCAAGTATCGTAAGAAACCTGGACATTTGATTGATAAATGCTATAAGCTCCATGGATTTCCGCCAAACTTTAAATTCACCAAAGGTAAACGAACTACTGCAAATGTTGAGGTGCAGAGTTCAGCTTGTGCTTCTGAATCTGGACCAGTTCCCAATGAGAGTTGTTGATTCTCATTCTGTGATTCCTGGTCTGTCAAAGGGCCAGTAAGCTCAACTCCTTATGTTACTTCAGCAACATCACATTTCAGAGTCTCTCCCTCAGTCTAGTCTGATGGCTTCTACTAATTTTGCGAGTATAGTTCCTTCCCTAGATTGTGTAGGCAAGGTGTTTTATGGTGCATCCATGCTAACTAGAGTTCATTAGTACAATTGGATAATAGATTCTAGGGCCACTAATCACATGACTTCAAAGAAATAACTTCTTTTTAATATTCATCCTTTAGTTGTCCCATATTTGGTCACACTTCCTAACAGGTATAAAGTCAAAGTCACTTGCACTGGTTCTCTTCACTGTCTTTCTTTCACACTTCATCATGTACTTTTTGTCCGTAGTTTCCAGCACAACCTTATTTATGTTCACAAACTTGTTGCACAATTAGATTGCCTGGTTCTGTTTGGTAAATTTTCATGTTTTCTCATATAGGCCCCTTCAATGAAGAGGCCACTGGAAATTGGTAAACAGGATCATGGGCTATACAAGCTTGTGCAGCCATGTCCGCAATTTGATTCCACTGTTCTTGATGTTGCTTGTAATAGTTTTCCTACTTGCTCTTCTATGTCTTCCAATTGTAAATACCATTCTCCATTGGCACTGATAATCATTGTACATACCATTTTGATTTGAATAAAATGGAGATTTTATGGCACAATAGGTTGGGGCATATCCCCTTTGTCAGAACAAAGGATATTTCATCCATTCCATGCAAATTTTCCTCTAAACAACCTTTTATTTGTTGTACTTGTCCCTTAGCTAGGCAACCCAGACTACCCTTTCCTGATAACTCCATCAAAACTTCTCAGCCCTTATAACTTGTCCATGTGGATACTTGGGGACCACATAACACTCCTACTTACAATGGGTGCAAATATTTTTTGACTATAGTAGATGATTTCACTAGAGCTACTTGGACTCATCTTATGTGGTCTAAGAGTAATGCTTTTCCTCTGAATAAAACTTTTGTTGCCATGGTCAAAACACAATTTCAAACTTGCATTCACATTATTAGAAGTGATAATGCCCTTGAACTTGGGTCTGGTGCTCTTGTTGGCCAATTCTGTATTGATAATGGCATTGTTCACCAAACATCTTGCCCACACACATCGCAACAAAATAGGGTAGTTGAAAAAAAACATAGGCATTTGTTGGAAACCTCTAGAGCTTTACTCTTCCAATCCAAGTTGCCTATTATGTTTTGGGGTGATTGTGTCCTCACTGCCACTTACCTCATTAATAGATTCCCTTCCAAGTTGCTTGCCAATAAAACTCCCATTGAATTACTCTTTGGGAAACCCCCTTCATATACTCACATTAGAACCTTTGGTTGCTTGTGTTTCTCCACAATTTCTAAGTGTCACAAGGACAAGTTTCAACCTAGAGCCGATCGTTGTGTTTTCCTGGGATATTCCTTGGCTAAGAAAGGTGATAAACTTTACAACCTAGCTAATAAACTAACTTTTATTTCTAGGGATGTAGTGTTTCATGAGGGAATTTTCCCTTTTGCCTTAGTCTCTCCTTCATCTATTACTTCTATATCATATCCTTCTCCTGTTCCTTTCTCTTCTAATGAGTCTCATTACACCTATCCTTATGAACCTGATCCTATCTCATCCTCAACACCTTTTGTTTCTACCTCTTCTTCTCTTATTCCTTTATCCTGTGTCGATTCCTCACTATGCTCCTGTCCCTGAACCTGCTTCTACTCCTCCTATTGCCCCTAGTCTATCTCCAGCTCCTGTTAGGAGATCCACCAGAAATCATGTTACTCCTAGTCATCTTCAATAGTAAGTTTGCAGTTTGCCTCCTTCTCTATGTGGCTCTAGTTCTTATCCCTTTTGTTCTCAAAGTTCAGTTAGCACTGTTGGCCTGGAACCCCAATCTTACCATCAGGCAGCTTCTATTCCAACTTGGCAAGAGGCCATGAGAAAGGAATTTGAGGCTCTTGAGGCTAATGATACTTGGTTCATTGTTAAATTACCTCCTGGCAAGAAACCCATAGGTTGTAAATGGGTCTATAAGATAAAATATAAGGTTGACGGGTCTATAGAAAGATATAAAGCTAGGTTGGTTGTTAGGGGTGATACATAGGTGAAGGGTGTAGATTTTAATGAAATTTTTTCTCCAATCATAAAATTTTCTACTGTTAGATGTCTCATTGTTGTGGCTGTTGTCATGACCCATTTTCTAAACAAGTCAGGCCCGACACCCGATCACTAAACATGACCGAGCGAACCATCTGCGCTTACCAAATCTATTATAACTTCAAACTTTATATGCAATGAGGAAAAACTATAACAAAATACTTTTAATTAATTTAAATATCTAAAATAAACCAACTCCAAAATTTTATTCGTAGTAAACGATGAAATACTGCTAAGTTATTATCAAAAACATCTGAATCTTAACCCACCGACTGTGTCTATGAAGCCTCTACTGATAAACGGACGCACTGCTCAGGACATGAGATTTCCTGGCCAATTCTCTAAGTAAACAAAGAAATAAGTAACTAAAGATGACTCTAAGGAGTACTCCACGAACAAAAGCGGAGCTCACCAATAACACTGGAAGAGAAGGAAGTCCTAACCCGTAGTCTGTTCGCCTGCAAAACCGGTTCCTACGTTGTACTGCAGACCAACGTAGGTTCCCAAAAGAGAACGTTAGTACTATCCATTGTACTCAGTGAATCTCAACGTCAGGGGAAAAAACTTTAATACAATACTAAATGCATAGAAAACATAAAGTTTCTAAGAACAATTCCAAAATAATTGCATAATAGTAGTTTATGAATATTCTAAAAGAAATTCTTTTCTTTTTCTTTCTTAAAAAAAAATACTTCACTTTATACTTTGGGAGTTCCAACTATCCTGACCTATTTCTGTCTAAGTCACCGTGTGATCGACACAAGTTCGATCCCAACCTGATCGAATAGGACCAATCCACGAGGTGCCACTCGTTTCATGGTTCTCAACGCTCATGTATTGTACCTTAGCATGACTAAGTAACTTCTCAGCAACGAGACCCTCGGCTCGTGTTCTCCCTACGTTGGCAAAAGTAGCTTTAGGAAGTCAACGCCTTGGTCAGGACCCTCGACCTGGACGATGACCCCTTCTCAGAATAAAGGCTACTCCCAAAAATCTTTTCTTTATAAAACTTCTTCTTGTGACTTTTCAAGTCTAAATCTTTCAAACATACTTATTCTAAAATGCTTAAATGTAAGGTATGGTATAAGAATGAAATAAATATTCAAAATTTATTTCTAAATATTCTTGCTTTTGCATGAATTTTCAACATGAAAATGGCATATAATAATAACGCAAAAATTTGAAAATTTATGCATATGTATTAAAATAAATCATCTAACTTTAACTAAAATAATTCAAAGCTAATAGGAACTCACTCACTTCAATTAAGTACATATTCACTCTTTTAGCCAATTCATCAAACACCTTGTATGCACACTTTTCTGAGTTAAACCACTTTGGTAAAAGGTTATATCAACTCACCTCAAAACTTCTCGAGCCAATACGTAGGTCCCAGTCCAATTAACACCAGTCAAACAATCGATTCTACAATAATCAGTGTGTTTTAATCAATTTTAAAGTTTCACACCTAAACATGCAATTTATTGTTGATATAGAGAAAGAAGGGAATTAACTATTCAATTCTTATATTGTAGGATAATTGACAATAAGGAATTTTATATACTTGAGTTCAAGTATCAATGATTTGTAAAGAATCCCAGATTTTCCGTTGACTGCGTGATTGTTTGCTGCCTCTGTTTCTAATATTCCAGCGTTTTCTCTTTAGTTATGTTCCTAAACTTTTGTGGTTTTGGTTTGTTGACTTTCACCAAGTCTTTATGCCTTTTGGTCGCTGGAACAAATGGTACTATATGGGCTTTTAGCCCAATTTCTTGAAGACTTATTTGGTTTTTTTTTTTTTTTTTACAAGAATTTATTGATACTCACTTTTAATAGTTAATAATACTCATTTTTAGTAATTAGAAACATTAAAATATTAATATTCCCTTATTGTATATCCAATTATTTAAGTGTGTGTGTGTGTGTGTATATATATATATATTTTACTATAGGCAAGAAAAATAATAATAATAATAATAATAATAATAATAATTCTATAATTAGCGTGTTTAGAAACTTTTATAAATTTGAGGAGTGTTACAATCTTCCCTCATTAAAAACATTCATCCTCGAATCTTGCTAGGACCTTATTCTTAAGCTAACAATCATTCCTTAGGTCCTTGAACCTCTTAAATTTTCTTCTCACTACTCACTCTTCCAAGGGACTCAAAATTTTGGCTAACTCCCTAAATTTTCAAAAATTTCGACAGAGTTTCCCTTGTAAATTGGACTATCCAAAAAAATATCCCTGTCACAAATCCCATAACTACACCAACAACAACAAAATATACTATAACGGGCAATTTATAGTTACTATACCTAGCTCATAAATTAATTACTCACACTCCGGCAAGGAGGTACCGCAAAAACCAACAAGAATCTAAAGCACAACACGTTAGCAAAAGTAAATCACTTTAATGAGTTAAATATACTCTGGCATGGAACTAAATTATTAAATAACTGAATAAACTTTGACAAAAACTAAATTACTTCAACAATTAAGTATAATCTAGCAAGGACATAAACACATGCTAACTTGTATTTTATAAATAAAATATATGTCAAACCAAACCTAGGTTCACATACCTTTTCCTCAAATAAATATGGATATTTCTTCCTCATATCCTCCTCGACCTCCCATGTAGCCTCTTTTTAATCATGATTACTCCACAAAAATTTTACCGATGCTATATCTTTTGTTCTTAACTTTCTTACCTGCCTATCGAGAATTTCTATAGGTACCTCATCATAAGTCAAGCCTTCTTTAATTTCTATGGTATCGGCAGGTATTATATGCGACTCATCATGAATGTACTTTATAAGCATAGACACATGAAAGAGAGGATGAATAGAGGAAAACTCAACGGGCAGCGCTAGCTCATAAGCCACATTTCCTTTCTTTTCTAGAATTTCATAAGGTCCGATAAATCTAGGGCTAAGTTTCCCCTTCTTACCAAACCTCATAACTCCTTTCATTGGTGAAACTTTCAAAAACACCTTATCACCAACCATGAACTCTAAGTCACGATGCCTCTTGTCAGAGTAGGACTTTTGACGACTCTGAGCCGCTTTCAGTCTTTCCCTGATTAGCTGAACTTTCTCTAAGGCCTCACAAACAAACTCCGGACCAATCAATGGCACCTCTGCTGGTTCAAACCAACCCACTGGAGACCTACATCTTCGCCCATACAATGCTTCATAAGGAGCCATATCGATGATATCCTGATAGCTGTTATTGTAAGCAAATTCTATAGTGGCAAGTGATCATCCCAATTACCACCAAAATCTATAACACATGCTCGCAGTATATCCTCGAGAGTCTGAATGGTTCTTTCTGCCTGACCATCGGTCTGTGGATGGAAAGCGGTGCTCAAGTTGACCTTGGTACCTAATCTTTTCTGAAATGCCTGCCAAAAATGTGTTGTGAACTGAGGGCCTCTGTCAGATATGATTGAAATTGGAGTATCATGCAATCTGACTATTTCTTTAATGTACAACTGCGCATACTGCTTTGCAGAATCTGTCGTCTTTACTGGTAGAAAATGCACGGACTTTGTCAGTCGGTCTACAATAGCCCAAATTGAATCATGCTTACGGTAAGTGCGAAGTAGACCTACTACAAAATCCATATTAATCATCTCCCACTTCCACTATGGTATCTCTATATCTTGAGCTAGGCCACCAGGCCTCTGATGCTCGGCGTTAACTTGCTGGCAATTCAAACATTTAACCACATGATCTGTTACTTGCTTCTTCATGCCTTTCCACCAATACAACTCTTTCAAATCTAGATACATTTTGGTAGCACCTGGGTGGATAGAGTACCTCGAATTGTGAGCTTCTTCCATTATGGCCTTCTGAAGCATGATGCGTGGCTAGAATTCATGATTTTTAGCATTATATACCTTGCATTTTATGTGCTTTAATGATAAAAATACACGTCGTATGTGCCTAATGGGGTTTATTTAATGTGTAGGTGAATTGGAAATGGAAGCCGAGCTAAATGAGAGCATAAACGTCGAAAAATACGCTCAAGAGTCGAAAAGGAGCGACCCGGGACAAGCCTGGCGTTAGCCAGGCGTTTGGCTCTTAAGGCCAGGAGGTGCCTGGCGTTAGCCAGGTGTTACCCTTCAAATGCCAGGAGGTGCCTGGCGTTAGCCAGGCGTTACCCTTCAAACGCCAGGAGGTTCCTGGCGTTAGCCAGGCGTTACCCTTCAAACGCCAGCC
>ML415157.1:0-49293 GCA_005239525.1 Nicotiana knightiana
GAAGATTTCTTCTTTTATCCATATAATAAGCTCAGAATCCAGTTCCAACACCTGAAATTTCTCCGCCAGGCCTAGTTCCAATATATAAACACCGTATCAACTACCACATGATATACTAGAACATGACTGCATGCCTTCGCCGAATTAGCACCATGCACCACATAATTCATCATCTGACCACAATGACACTCCCTGAACCTTAATAGCCAAAATTCCACGAATCTGATGCTCCCAATGCACCTTATGATATATATATATACATACTGCTATAATGCTGGCGGTACCACCACAACGGAGGAAGTGTGTAGAGATTTCTAACCAATTGCAGAGTTAACCAAACATTGAATCTCTCCTTTTTGACTTAGATCATCATCTCATTATGAACCAAATAATGGTAATTGTCCTTTAATATATTCCGCATAATCTTATCGCGCTGATCCCTGATCCAATAATCTCGTCTCACCCAGTATGAACTGTTCAGACAACAAATCATCCCAGACATGACCAACAGTCTCACATGATACCACATCGCACCAATAGGCCACAACTCGAACATCATACATAAGAAATGACTCAGGATGGGACTACTCAACTCACGCAACTAATATGAACTTTCCTCAGAAAATAGGAAGTAAACACAAGAAAAATAAATATAGGAACCTTAATCATCATCACACTGTTGCGGCATGCAACCCGATCCAAATAACATACCGGCGGCGGCGTGCCACCCAATCTCATCATAAAATTCACATAAGGAAATATACACGGAGCTGAATTGCTCATTGATACAACTTACTGAATACCGGTCACAAGCACGCTAAGTGCAGAATACCATTTTGGGGAGACCGATAGAGCCATGTGCTACAAAACTCGAGCACAACTGAGGTGCGATATAAAATCTGAAATCTCAAGAGCCATCCCGCTCACATAACATCATCACTACGCGAAAATCTCAACACATAAGAAATTATCAAGCCGTTCCACAACTCACATGGCACGATGTAATATTACATGAAATGAATGAAGACAGAACAACATCTATTATTCTAATACCTTTCCATAAAAATCGCTCTACTGGCATGAACATGTCTGAATCATACGGAGCCCATAATCATATTTAAATCCATCCACAAACATCGAGTCTACCTTGCTCGCACCAAACTGGGATAATAGCTTTACCTGGGTCCATATTAACCCACTTCCTCTCATAATATGCAAGAATAACCATCATATCCAGGAAAAACACCCCACAATCCACAACCAAATGAAATGAATGTCTTCCAGGCATAAATTCTCAAATAAGCAATATTGCACTTCATTATACTCATTCCAAATCTTCAATCCATTAAGTGACTACATGTCACACTCATACGATCATCCCGTGGTCACGCTCCCACGACCTTCCACACAAGGTAGCAAGTCTGCACATCCACCACGGGCCACACTAACGCTGTAAAACAAATCAAGAACCCATAACTAGGATGCAAAGCCTCTATCACCAAACATCGATCTCAGGTGACACTGAAGACAACGCCAGCTTACTCTAAACATTAAAATCCCTTTTTCTTGCTCATCCGATCTCATGACATCCTTTTCAACACCGAACCGCAACCTCGATTCCTTACTTCCAGTTACGTACTGCTTACCGCACCTAACATGCCAATATGAGATAGCGCAATAATTCCATCATAACTTTTGAACCACTAATAGGGTGAACACCTTCATCACATAAAGACCTTTTTACTTAACAATATTCAAGATAACCATAACAACACACGAGTGAATTCTCATAATCATAAAACATGCAAATCCTCAAACTCCACCTCTGCAGGACATAACTGGTTCCCCCGTATACTTCAAACTGAAATTGATACGACACTCAGCCGCGCAATCGACTTATCAACAACAGACTCCCCCACTTGGCTCAAGCCACAGATCAAGATGAACAATAACTCACAATGCCCATACGCTAACACCGCCACGATACCGCAGTGAGATTCAATTAAACTTTCCATAAGCTCATATAACACGACCCATCTCGTACCTCAATTCAATTCGCACTCACCGCAGGAATAAAGATAACCCCAATCAACACATATCGACTCAATTCGCACTCACCTTGAGTGACTCCATTCCACAGGACCATTTCGTTTCCAGACCCATGAACCGTTTCATGACCTCCTTGCATGCATATTCACATCTTTGATCGGTATACCCATTCTAATAACCCTTCCGGGGTCCGCCCACCCATGACAGGCCATAGTGCTTGAATGCTTCCAAATAAAATCTATCACGGCGACCGACAAGCCTCGCACATACCGTCACAAACCATACACATAATTCAATCACTACCGTAAGTGCGCCATTTCAACCATGGCTAACCACTCTATCTTCTTTTAATCATCTTCAATTGCCTCAAAAATAATAGCAACTTCCTTCAACTCATAGCAAACTCAACCCTCACTCATCCCGAGTGACCTTGATTCACGAGACCATGCTGCCTAAATCCCGTAACCCGTCTCATACCCTCCTGATAATCTTTCTACAACCCGGAGTTTATTTATGTCACTCCTCCAATACTATCCTGCACGCTGAAAATAACATAGAGCACTCTAACCGTTTTCCCTCTCTCTGAAATTACACTGCAAAATCTCAATTCTTAATCATATTGCTGCCTTTAACCCCTTAACACCACATTCTTAACATTTGATTTCACTAGGATCGTTATTGAGAGTCACCCACTCTGACTGGACCCGAATACAATCAACTTCAAGGCTCTTCTAGCACACGAACACCCTTTTCAATGAAGCCCGTGACTGAGTCACTACCCTAACAACTCGTCTATGCCTTAAGCATAAATTCTGAATCCTCCAAAGCCTAACCCTGGTCCAATAGGGCCACACATTCGCCAAATCCCACGCACAATCACCATTTTACTCCTTTCCCTTAGCTGAAATAACTTGCCATTACGCCGACAATCTGCCACCCCATGAGAACACAATCCTACAACCCAATTGCAAGTGGTGGGACTCCCTCACTTAGCCTGAAGCTACTCCTTGCACCACTATAGACCCTGCCGAGATCCTTTATCCTTTGTTAACATGATTTTTCTCAACCAATCCGTCCAATCCTTCCAAATTCCCTTGTCAGCATTCCCTAAATACTCAAATTCTCTAGCACCATTCACACATTCTGCCTCCTACCGAATAGCCACCAGAATGCCTCGCAGAAACTTTCCAACCACACAACCGCTAACCTACTCACAAGAGATAACCCACCTGTGAGAATCACCAACTGACACTTTCCAACGACGCTGAAATGCACACTCTCTGCAACATCGATACCCCATCCTAAGCCTGCTCTCATTCACCAACCTTACCAGTTCGCCCGCTCCTCATGGACATCTACTAATGCGCTACAACATCTTCATATTCACCGCCACATTGCGTCCTTCTTCATTCCTAAGAACTCCTCCCTGTTGTATCTAACCTTCCGCCGAAATAACCCACATTAAAACTTAAGCTTGTGGACCCAATCACCATCCATTATAACTCTAAAACTTCCCTCAAGATAGGCAGCTGTCTTACCACTGAAATTCTGTGCTACGCTGCCACTCTCCCACTTGTTAAACTCATTCCTTTAAACAACTACCTGACTTCCGTTCCTTACACCTGGCCTTTTAGAAAGGGAACCACCGCCTATCACTTTTCACATATCTTCCTTCATCGTACGCTGCCTCAATTCAATATCATTCTCTGTAGTTCTTAATCCAGTAGATCACCACGACTTCAAATTCTCCGAGGATCATTTTTCTCGATCTGTCTTCATTAGAAATAACTATCTAGTCCTGAACCACCATGCACCACAATCTCTGACAACCGCTTCTTCAATACTACTTCACAACACTTTGACCCAATGCAACCGAAGAAACCATAGCACCGACAGACTTAACATATTCCATTTGATCAGTGATGACGACACCACATCACAGGTGAACATCCCACCTCACTTGAAAACACCAAGTCTTACTGCTTTATTAATCCAAAACATGACCATTTATAGTCCAAATGCATCCCCTCTGCCGGAACTAAAATGCTGAAATCCTGAAATCACGCCCTGAGAATACCTCCCTTCAAGCCATTCATCACCCCCCAACATATGGGCAAGCATTCTATCATCATATCAACACCGCGCGATAACTAATCATAATCATCATAACAATCTGAGCATAGCTTCAAAGTTCTCAGAAACACAGCAACCGAGCTGAAACAACATAATATTCTTTTGCAGGGCAACAACAACAGCCCCAACCAACTACACATGGAAAACATCTCGCACCATATTCGTAGCACCATTTCAATTCCTCAAATTCCTTATTCATAGCAAGTTCTTCGCGACGCGTAAGATTGAGTAAGAAGGAACGTAGGCATAAGCCTCAAAGGAATCGAATCACACGATGAGGAATCAAGAAGGGAAGTACTCCTAACAGCCCTGTAGCCTCTCGAAGATAAGCACAGACGTCTCTATACCGATCCGCAAGACTCGCTCATGACTCGTGAAACCTAAGGGAACCTAGAGCTCTGATACCATGTCGGACACCACTGTCAGGCAAGCCAATCATTAAATGGTTAAGTTAAATTTCATGTTTTAGCATTTTTGAAATCATTACCTTTCACTTTATTACATAATAACTGAATAAAATCCGCTAAGTAAACACGACAGTTTAATATTCTATTTTCTTTATAAAATACATCCCAAACACACCCTAGAACCCGGTGACACAAGTACATGAGAAATTTCTAAGAATTTTACAAATTCTACCAATGATTGTCCGAAATACAAAATTGGACAAGGAATGAAAATGAAAATACAATACATAGAGGAAGACTTTGCCAACTGCGGGTCGTCTCCGAGTGATGCAGCTCGTCTAAGTCTCCAAGTCAGCCATATTGCTATGAAGGTACACGTGCAACAAAATACACAGTAAGTGTAGCATGAGTACAAAAACAACATATACTCAGTAAGTATCTCACCTAGCCTCAGAGAGGTAGTGACGAGAGCTCGAATTAGACACTTGCTAGAAGTCAATTTAGTATAATCAAGTAAGACACTAAGCATGAATGTCATAGGCAATTTATTAAAATCAGGAATAAATAATATCAACTCCTTCCACATTTAACCCTTTAAATCTTCGTCATTTCAATTGACAATTTAAATCATAATCAGGGATAAGAAACATCAGACTTATTTCACATTTTACATATCAATTCTTCTTCTTAACTGGCCATTACAAACTTCTTTAGGTTGATAAACATGTATAAATCACAGGAAATACGCAACATTTATCATGCGCAAACAAAGTGCTGAGGGTCGAACGGCGCGGACCAACAATAATAAATTGTGCACTGCCGAGGGTCGAATGGCTCGAACCATAGATGAATTTATCTGCCCCGCTCGCGAATCGATCATGCGACGCGGTTATACATAAATACAGTGTTATCTTGCTCATGAAGCATACATGCGACTCAAGCACCCATAGATACACATATTCACATAATAAGTCCACATTTTTTATCAAGGAAGCAGTTACTCAGGAAAGTGGTAAAATTCTTCTTAAAGGAACACGAAAAATAGCATTTAAATCTTTGTTTTGAAACTCATTTGCCACGTTTACAAATATTCAATAATATAACCTTATCAGGAACACAATTATCCACGGAGGAATCAAGTCTCTTTCTAAATGATTAAGAAAGGTACACTTTAGCCTTCTTAGGAAATAAATTAGCAATTCAATAGCATTATCAGTCTAATATTATTGGCAGGATCACACGTACAACACATAAGACATGCTAGTGGGTCCTAGGCTACTCGGATATGGCATAACAGTAGCTATGCATGGACTCCTGTCACCTCGTGTGTACGTATCCCCCGCAATTAATAGCATGTATTCATTTAGTTCACCTATGGGGACAATTCCCCCTCACAAAGTTAGAAAGGAGACTTACCTCGCTCAGAAATTCCATAACCGGCTTCCAAGCCCTTCCGACGACTCCAATGGATGAACAACACCCCAAAACTATCCAAATAATGACAAACCAATGAAAATATACTCTAATATTTGCAACAACTCAAATTATATAAATTCCCAACTCCGGTCAAGGAATTGACCAAAATGCCCTCAGGCCCACGTGCCCGGATTCCAAAATTTCTCGAAGATAAACTCTACCCATAGCCTTACTAGCTCAAATATACAATTTACTCCAAATTACATGCTCAAATTCGTGGCTAAAATCCAAATTACCAAATTTCTAGGTCTTCCCTTAAAATCCCAATTTTATACAAATTCTCATGTCTAATTCCATGTAAGATCACATATTTAGCTTAGGAATGGGAAGGAATCACTTACCTAGTAATGCATGATGAAAATCCTTCTTGAAGCTCCTCAAAATCGCCCACACCAAATGAAATAATGAAGAAATGGCCGAAAATCCCGTTTTAAAACATTCTGCCCAGGCCCCATTTCCGCACCTGCGATCCAACCTTCACACTTGCACTCACGCAGGTGCGACCAAACTCCCGACCCGCGGCCTCCTCAGCTCCAGCCCGGATCCGCAATTGCGCCCCATTGTCCGCATCTGCGCCTTCACAGGTGAGGAAATTATATCGCGCCTGCGCTCCCAGCCAAGCCAGTACAATCTCACACCTGCGGCGCCAAAGTCGCACCTGCGGCCAAAGCCTCGCAGGTGCGGTCACACCAGATGACAGCAACCTCAGCACTTTTTCAAACTCCAAACTTGATCCTTTAACCACCCAAAATCCCCCCGGGACCCCGTTCAATTACACCAATCTGTTCCAAAATATAGTGCGAACTTGCTCGAGGCCTCAAATCATATCAAATAACACCGAAATCACGAATCGCACTAAAACTCAAACTTTAAGAATTTGAAATTTCAAATTTTCACATCCGATGCCGAAACCTATCAAATCACGTATGATTGACCCCAAATTTTGCACACAAGCCATATTCGACATCACGGACCTGCTCCAACTTCCAGAATCGCATTCCGACCCCGATATCAAAATTTCCACTTCCGATCGGATTTCTCAAAAACCTTCAAATTTCTATCTTTAGCCAAATGACTTCAAAATAACCTACGGATATCCGAATTCATTTCCGATCACGCTCCCAACTCCAGAATTACCATACAAAGCTATTACCAGGCTCGGAATCCCAAACGGACATCAATATCATTGAGATACACTTCAACCCAGACTTAGAAAATTTCTTCAAAAATGTTAACTTCCACAATATACGCTGAAACGCTCCCGGGTTATCCAAAGCCCGATCCTGACATACGCCCAAGTCTAAAATCATCATACGAACTTGCAGGAAGCTTCAAATCCCGATTCGGAGGTCATTTACTCAAAATTCCAATCTTAGTCAATTTCTCTAACTTAAGGCTTCTGAAATGAGAATTTTCTTTCCAATTTGACTCTGAACTTCCCGAAATTCAACTCCGACCATGCCCACGAGTCATAATACCTGAAATAGAGTTTCTCATGACTTCAAACCACTGAATGATGTACTAGACCTCAAAACGACCGGTCGGGTCGTTACATCTCATATACTCACTCGCTCTTTTAATTCTTAGCTGCAACTCTGTCACTAGCTATTTTATATATATATATTATTTTAAATTTCTCTGTTCATCTCTTCTTTCCAACTTTTTAAAGAAACAAATCTTTTCTTAACACTTTTTTCTTTAACCTCACCCTGGCCAAGGTTAAATGTATATACCCATTTAATCACCTTTGTGATAATTTGTTGGGCTTAACTTAACCGGTTTCTCTTAGAAATTTATAGGTTAATCCATCAAAAATTTTAAGAAGTCGGAAAGAGAACCATATACTAAGAGTGATTTCTAGTTATTTACAAACTAAGGACATATATAAAAACATATAGAAACATAAAAACAGTAAAACATGGGTAATATCCAGAAATATAATTTAGATAATAACAGTGACTTACATGTTTACAGGAGAGGGATTTCCCTTTCCGGAAATTCAAAAACTTTGTTGAACTTGAGAATTAAAAACTTGCACACTGAAGCATACGGATTTATTTATTTTACAAGCTTGAGATAGGAACTACTAAGGCATACATAATATTATATAGGTGGTATAATACAAGGTTTTTGGATGGTGGGTGATGAAAGGAAGGGGATATTGGAGTTTTATGTTGTAAAATTCTACTCGGTACTTTTCCTCTCTTAATCTGTAGACATGGTGTTACATTCTTACCAATGTTATGAACTGAAAATTACCCCTTCTATACTCTTTTTTTTTTAGTTTTTAATTTCTCTGTTCATCTCTTCTTTCCAACTTTTTAAAGAAACAAATCTTTTCTTAACACTTTTTTCTTTAACTTCATCCTGGCCATAGTTAAATGTATATACCCATTTAATCACCTTTGTGATAATTTATTGGGTTTAACTTAACCGGTTTCTCCTAGGAAGTTATAGGTTAATCCATCAAAATTGTTAAAAAGTCGAAAAGAGAACCATATACTAAGATTGATTTCTTGTTATTTAAAAACTAAGGACGTATATAAAAACATATAGAAACATAAAGGTGTAAAAGAGGGGTAATTGTAGACAATAAATTTGCGTCGAGAAAATAAAATCAAGCCAAAAAATATTGCAACTATCGTAGTATTTTATTTCAAATATTTGAGTGCAATCTCTATGAATCCTCTGATTCTTTTTTTCAATAGTAAATAAATTCAAGGGGCTTTGAGCTTGATCTTAAATCTATATTTGTTGTCACGAACGATGATCTTGAATTCAACTGGCACGAACTTTGATTTGAACTCGTACTCCTTGAACCTTGATTTGTTCTTTGTTCTTGAGCTTGAACTTGATTTGTTCTTCGTTCTTGAGCTTAAACTTGATTTCTTGAACTTGAACTTGATTTCTTGAACTTGAACTTGATTGCTTGAAGCTTGAAACTTGTAGAGAAATATGATGGTTTTGATCCACGAGCTCTCTCTTGCTTCTTGTTATAACTTCATGTCCCTTTTCTGGGTTATGAAGACCCATATTTATAGTTGTGGAAGGGAAGAGTTGTGATAAGAACAAACTCTTTCTGACCAATCAAATTGAGGTGTGACATGGCCGTATTTGATTGGCCAGAATATGTCACTTGAACAAGTGGCGCGATTTCATTAGCCTTTTAATGTGACTTGGCATGCCTTGTCATTTTGACACGTGGCATGATCCTATTGGATCTTCCGCTTGACTTGGCGTGCCACGTCATATGACACGTGGCACCAAATTGGGCCTCTAGGAAGATGACATCTTGGGCTTAATGAAGTGGACTCATCACTTTAGCCCAATTAAATGGGCTAGCCTAATGGATTAAGACTTATTTATTTAATCTATATATATTGAATTTATATAATTAATCCAATTATATTAGCCCATAATATTTATTTGGACCGATATATCTTAAATTTAAAATATAGTCCAAATTATTTTATCGATTTAGATTCGATAAAATTTAAATGCTTATAAATGTCTCATACTTCAAGACTTGTTAAAATATCAAACTTATCAAAGACAAGACTTGAAGTACGGTGTTTAAATGATTGAGCAACTCGCACGTCGCTTGTCATAGAGATGAAAAGCTATAAATTTTCAATCTTTTCAAATTAAACCGTTTTCTTTCAGTGTATAATCCATGCCAAGACCTTAATTTAAATCAACTAATTCATCTGAGCAAGTAGCAAAATTAGATATAAGCTCATATAAGACAAAATAATTCATGGAAACTTTAAGTCAAATGTTCCACGTAATTAAGGTTAAGTGACCAAAGACCAAAAAAAATGTATTATTTTAATATACACCTGGTTTCTGTATAGGCTTTCATTTGCAAATAACTGAGTAACTCAATAGGAAAAGATTTGTGAGTAGTTTCTGCATTAATGTTGGATGCGTCGACGACTGATTTTTCCTCCAGCCTTTACGTGGTTTAAACAAGGAAGCAATTTGATTCCTTGTTGAAGTCATCCACTCATGCCTAATCCATGTTGGAGAAAAACTGTAGATGTCGCCTTAGCACTGATCCCATATCGACAAAAGGATTTTCAACGTGTCACGGTCCAAATTTTCAACCTTAAAGATCGTGATGGCGCCTAACACCACACTTGTTAGGCAAATCAATGTTAGAATTAGATTAGCTATTTTTTCTTTGATTACTTATTTAAACACAATAAAACAAATTTAAAGTAAATTAAGTCTAATGATTTCCAACGAATAACCTCATAAATAAAATGTTAAACAAATAAATAAACCGAGCCACGAACTAAATATGTATAACTCTAAGACTACTCCAGAGTCTGATGTCACAATTCACGAACTTCTAAGAATACTACAAATAATGGGCTGAAGAAATAATATATCTGTTTTGAGTAAAATAAAACAGTCTCTATAAAGCTAGGAGAAGACTCCAGGAATTTGCGGACGCCGGCAGATATACCTCGTGTCTCCAAATGATGAATACGGCTACTAAGATCTCCTAACGCTGTCTGGTACCTGGATCTGCACAAACGAGTGCAGAGTGTAGTATCAATACAAGACCCCATGTACTGAGTAAGTGTCGAGCCTAACCTCGACGAAGTAGTGACGAGGCAACGGCGGAGCATTAACAATATAACATGTGAACAATATAAAATAAAGAAAAAAGGAAATTCTAAAATAAACAAATAATAACTGTAGCAACAATTTAAAATAACTCAGCCACTTTTCTAGGTCTCAGCTATAACCAATTCTCACGTAAATTTCCAAACTTTAACTTTAAAATAAAAGTAGTGCAAAAATATGAAAAAATAGTGAAGTAAACCAGTAAGTTCTCAAATTTTTGTTTTCATTTAAAAATCAGTAAAATGTAAGTGTCCTCCCTTATTGCTCCCTTTTTGCGGCGTGCAACCCGCTCCCACCTGTCCACCCTTATTGCTCCTCCATATATATATATATATANCATTTTTGTCTCAACAAATATAAACAAGAAACTGTATATTCTCGTAAACTTCATCAATATCATCTCAAAATGAAACCAACATGAATATACATATTTCATAAAACAATGTCAACCCGCTCAACCTTTATGTACCATAATGAAACTAAGGGAACAACCAACACTTTCCAAAAATAATTGAACTAAGACTTATCATCAAGTTAACAAAGCCAAGTCGTCATAGAAACATCAATGAGCATAAAACAATTAAGCCATGAATCAAATAAACTGGAAACGAGGAAGGGATAATATTTAACAGATAATTTGGTGGTGCATAAATACTCATCACCTCACCTATATACCACACACATGCAAATTCACATAGCAATTAAGTTGGGGATTCATATTCCCTCAAGTCAAGGTTAAACCAAATACTTACCTGTAATTCGCAGGCCACTCACTGCTTAATTATAGCTTTTCCTTTTGAATTCACCTCCAATACACTCGAATCTAACCATAATTAACTAAATATCATTAATTAATGCTAAAGGAACTAACTTTACGAAAATTATAATTTTTCCTAAGTTTTCTCAAAAAAAGTTAAAACCTGACCCCGGACCCGCTTGGTCCAAACTCGGGGTTCGGACCAAATTATGTTTACCGATTCACCCCCAAGCCCGAATATGCAATTAGTTTCGAAATCCGACCTCAATTCGAGCTAAAGATTCGATTTTTACAAAATTTCTTAATTCTACCCAAACCCTCAATTTTTACCATGAAAACTCTTGATTTTTGATTTAAAAGTGATGAAAAACATTGGGTAATTGAAAGAGTAGAGTTTAGAATTGATTACCAACACTTTGGGGATGAACTTTGGTGAAGAAAATCGTCCTTAGGGCTTGGTAGTTCGAAAAATAGTGAAAGAAAGGGTTATGCCCGTGTTTAACAGTGTTTAAATATGACTGGCAGGCCTTCATCGCGTTCGCGTGAGCCTGCCCGCGTTCGCGTAGGATAATGGGCCAATGACCTTCGCAATCACGTAAGGTGGTCCGCGTTCGCATATCACAACCAGGCTCCCCTCCCCCCAGGCCCAGTTACCCTCTGCGTTCGCATAGCCCAGCATATGCTCGCGAATCTTTAACTTTCAGTGCTTCGCGTTCGCGTGAGGGTCTACGCGTTCGCATAGAACAAAAACGACCCCCAGCTATTTATACAACGTGTTCACGACTGAGGTAATGCGAATGCGAAGAAGAGAGAGCTGGGCACCAGAAAACAGCAAAAACCAGCAAATTTTTTAAGTGTAAAACAGCCTGTGGCCTATTCGAAACTCACCCGAGCCCTCGGGGCTCTAAACCAAACATGCACGCAAGTCTAAAAACATCATATGGACTTGCTCGTGCGATCAAATCATGAAAATAACATGTAAAACTATGAATTAAACCTCAAACTCATCATTTTTCTCAAGAACACTTTAAGTTCATTATTTCTCAACCGGAAGTCCGAATCACATCAATTAAACTCCGATTCTCACCAAATTTCACAGATAGCACTTAAAAATTATAACAAACTTGTACCGGGCTCTGAAACCGAAATACGGGCCCGATACCCATGGTTTCAAACATTAATTCTTTTCTTCATTTCATTAAAAATTCAGCAAGATAATTTCTTTCAAAAATTAATTTCTAAGGCTATGGACCTCGGAATCCAATTCCGGGCATATGCCCAAGTCTCATATTTTACTGTGGACCTCTCGGGATCATTGAAACACAGATCCGGGTCCATTTAATAAAAATGTTGAACAACGTCAACTAAAACCAAGTTTTAAATTCCAAAAATTACTATTTCTCATATTTTCACATAAAAGCTTTCCGGTTTCACGCCCGGAATGCGCATACAAATCGAGGTGATTAAAATTAGCCTTTTAATAGTTAATAAGCCTAGGACAGAGTCTTAATTCATAAAATGACCCCTTGGGTCATCACACAATGTCACCTTTCAACACTTATATAAAGTCATATGCTCATGTTTATTGAGCATAAACCTGCGGCATTCTCAAAGTCAATCTTACTTCGACTTCTAAAGTTTAGGAAGCATGCACAAAGGTACTTTTTTTTTTTATTTAATTATTCTGCGTTTTCTGTCCTTATTTTGTAGGTCGAACGAGAAGGATTTGTTCTTGTTTAAAAAGATGGTCCCCGCATGAAGAAGGCAGTCTTAGGGTGTGAGGGGATGAGTACTCATTCCTGCCCGACTATCGGAGAGATAATTCTTAATGTGGACCGACTATCAGAGAGATTACTCTCAATGTGGCCCGATTATCGGAGATATTACTCTCAAAATGACCCGACTATCGGAGAGATTACTCTCAATGTGGCTCGACTATTTGAGAGATTACTCTCAAAATGATGCAACTATTGGAGAGATTACTCTCAATGTGGCTCGACTATGAGAGAGATTACTCTCAAAATGTCCCAACTATCAGAGAGATTACTCTCAATGTGGCTCGACTATCGGAGAGATTACTCTCAAAATGACCCGACTATCGAAGAGATTACTCTCGATGTGCGCCGACTATCGGAGGGATTACTCTAAATGTGCCCTGACTATCGGAGATATTACTCTCAATGTGGCCCGACTATCAGAGAGATTACTCTCAATGTTCCCCGACTATCGGAGAGATTACTCTCAAGAAACATACATGTTCACCTTAAGATTGGAAAATATAGTTTTCTTTGAGCACAAATCCACGAAGAGGCCAACTTAAGGTGCAAAGGGACTCATATGTCCACCTTAATATTGGAAAGTTATAGTTCCATTTAAGGACAAACCCACGAAGAGGCCAACTTAAGGTGCAAAGGGACTCATATGTCCACCTTAATATTGGAAAGTTATAGTTCCATTTAAGGACAAACCCACGAAGAGGCCAACTTAAGGTGCAAAGGGACTCATATGTCCACCTTAATATTGGAAAGTTATAGTTCCATTTAAGGACAAACCCACGAAGAGGCCAACTTAAGGTGCAAAGGGACTCATATGTCCACCTTAATATTGGAAAGTTATAGTTCCATTTAAGGACAAACCCACGAAGAGGCCAACTTAAGGTGCAAAGGGACTCATATGTCCACCTTAATATTGGAAAGTTATAGTTCCATTTAAGGACAAACCCACGAAGAGGCCAACTTAAGGTGCAAAGGGACTCATATGTCCACCTTAATATTGGAAAGTTATAGTTCCATTTAAGGACAAACCCACGAAGAGGCCAACTTAAGGTGCAAAGGGACTCATATGTCCACCTTAATATTGGAAAGTTATAGTTCCATTTAAGGACAAACCCACGAAGAGGCCAACTTAAGGTGCAAAGGGACTCATATGTCCACCTTAATATTGGAAAGTTATAGTTCCATTTAAGGACAAACCCACGAAGAGGCCAACTTAAGGTGCAAAGGGACTCATATGTCCACCTTAAGATTGGAAAATTATAAATCTTCAACTCGAAGACTTCGTGGAATTGACGACGTCGACTTGAACACTTGGAAAACTTTGAAGATTTGGTGGACTTTGCATACTTCAACTTGAAGACCGACAAACTTGAAGATTTGATGGACTTGACGATTCAGTGGACTTTGACACTTCAACCTGAAGACTTTTAGGGCTTAAATACTTCCACTTAAAGAGCGGCTAGTTTGAGGATCTCAACTTGAAGACTTGGAGGCTTAAATATTTTGACTTGAAGATCGAAGAACTTGAAGACCGGCATAGTTAAAGATTTCACGAACATGAAAACATAGTGAACCCCCGGATTTCGGCGCAAATACTTCGCATCCTCCTAAAATCGTCCCATGAAGATAGCAATTTATAATGGAGGATTTCCCCCTTTAAATCCAACGGGATCCAAAGTTTAACAGAAGAATGGTATCTAAGCTCGATTTTCAAGTGTTGATTGAATGAATTACACTCCATCGTACTTCATTCGAACAAAAATTGGGGGGTTATGTATCTTTTGAACTTATGCGACTGAACTCAGAATGAAACTCTAAACTGCCTACGTACCTCGGTGTGATGACCTAAGGGGCCATCTTGTGTTTTAGGACTTTATTCCACGCTCATTAGAATTATAAATCTTATATTTATCCTTTTCGATTTGCGTGCACAGTCCGGGCATAATTCCGTAAAGTTTTTATGTGGAAATAGGAGAAATAATAATTTTTAAAAATTAAAAATGATTTTTAGTTGACTTTGGTCAACGTTTTGTGTAACGGACCCGGACCCGTATTCCGACAGTCTCGGTGGATCGGTAATAAAATATGGGATCTGGGCGTATGCCCGGAATCGAATTTTGAGATCCATAGCCCGAGAAATGAATTTTTGATTAAAATTGAATTTCAGAAAAAATCTATGGTTTTAAAGTATGTCCTTAATGTTTGATTTTTTATAGTATCGGGCCTGTATTTTGGTTCCGAAGCCCGGTGCAGGTCCTTTATAATATCTAAATCATGTCTGTGAAATTTGGTGAGAAACGGAGTCTAAATGATATGATTCGAACCTTCTGTTGAGAAAATAGTAACTTTAAGTGTTCTTGAGAATTTCATTGATTTTGATGTTAAATCCGTAGTTTCAGGTGTTACTTTGGTGGTTCGATCGCACGAGCAAATTTGTAAGATATTTTATACTTGTGTGCATGTTTGGTTTGGAGCCCCGAGGGCTCGGGTGAGTTTCGGATAGGCTACGGGATGTTTCGGACTTAGAATTTCTGTTGTTCTGCTGTTTCTGGTGCACAGGTAATTTGTTCTTCGCGATCGCGAAGCCACTCTCGCGATCGCAAAGTGTAAGCTAGGATGGGAGGAAATTTATTCTTCACGAATGCGAAGCAATGGGGGTGGTACCCTTCGCGAACGCGATCATTCTCCCGCGAACGCGATGGTCTAAGGAACCTGGGGGAGGGGGTCAGTAACCTTCTATGTGAACGCGGCACTTGGCTCGCGAACGCGAAGTCCTGGGGGAGAATGACTTCGCGAAAGCGTGGGTTACCTTGCGATCACATCAGCCAATAGGGCCATAGCTTCGTGACCGCGACAGGCCTCTCGCGAATGCAATGAAGGCATGTCCAGTGTTTTAAAACAGACTTCAAAGACGGGATTTGTTCAAAATTTCATATTTTCGTCACTAGAACTCAACCTTGGGCGATTTGTGAAGTGGGAATTTAACACCAAATCATAGGTTTGTGTTCTTAAACTCATTCCTTTCAATTTCCATCAACACCCATTAGATTTCTAGTCCTAAATGTTGTTCTTCAAGGGTAGAAATTAGGGATTTGGGGGGAATTGGGAATTTTACAAATTTGGGGATTTAGACCTCGATTTGGGGTTAGATTCCGGAACTAATTACATATTCAGGCTCGAGGGTTAATGGGTAAACGGATTTTGGTCCGAACCTCGAGTTTGGACCAAGCGGGCCCGGGGTCGATTTTTGACTTTTTTGGGGAAAATTCGGGAAATCTGTGATTATTCATTAAAGTTGATTTCTTCAGCGATAATTGATGATATTAAGCTAATTATTACTAGATACGAGTGGGTTGGAGGTTAATTCTAAAGAAAAAGCGGTGCTTGAGCAGTGAATGGCATACGAATCGAGGTAAGTGTCGTGTCTAACTTTGTCTTGAGGGAATAGGTATTATGTGTTTACTTGCTACGTGTTTGGTTGTTAAATACGATGTATAGGTGAGGTGACAAGCATTTATGCGTTTTTGTCGAGTCATAGTATGCGAGTGAAATTTTATTCTTGTCTATTTTGTAGCCTTAAATTCTACTATCCATGCTTAGCGTGTTATCTGAAATGTTGGGTCACTTATATCTGATTTCACTGAGATTTGGTAACTTTAGAATATTGATTCAAGGTTGAGGTTATATTGTGATATTAATTATGGATAAAACACTGGTTTCTTTGTGATACTCATATCTATCACTTGTTATTGATTCTGTGATTTGTGAGGGGGAGTGTAAAGAACGAAGGGTGATGTCGTGCATGCGTTATTCATATTGTGAGGAAGAGTGTAAAGGACGAAGGGTGATGTCGTGCCATGATTTATTAGTGATAAAGCACGAAGGGTGATGTCATGTATATTATGAGAGGTTTAATGTACGAAGGGTGATGTCGTGCCGTTCTATTTATTTATTTGGTAAGGTTGAGAGTAAAAGCACGAAGGGTGATGTCGTGCAGTTTTCCTTTGCTGTTAATTGCTTAAACTGGTTACGGATTACTGTTTAATTCTGTCTTTTCGTTATTCTCACTCCTTATATTGAAATCCCCTATTGTATGTCCCCTTCCCATTAATTTTGCTTTATTTCTTTATTGATGTTGTTGCCTTTAGCATGATTATACTGTTCAGGTTATATGTGGGTGTCTTGTCCTAGCCTCGTCACTACTTCGCCGAGGTTAGGCTCGACACTTACCAGTACATGGGGTCAGTTGTACTGATGTTGCACTTTCTGTGCAGATCCAGGTATCGGTCCGAGCTGATTCTGAGATCGCAGCTGACTTTTGCGCAGGAGACCTGAGGTAGATTTTCTGACATCCACAGATTCCTGGAGTCCCCTCCTATATACTCATTACTATTTTCTTTAGTTCATAAACAGTTGCACATTTCTTTCTGCCAAATACTTATAGTTAATCTTAGTAGTCCGTGAATTGTGACTCCAGATCACGGGTAGTTAGACATATAAATTTCGCTTGCGCATTATCATTATGCAAATTTCCTTTTCTTAATTTAATTATCATGTGTTGGGTTGTAGTGGTTCTCCGTATATTATAAGATTTTTATGTTGTGAACCTCTAATGTTGGTTTGCCTAGAAAGTGTAGTGTTAGGCACCATCACGGTCCCGACGGTGAGAATTCGGTTTCTGACACTTGGTGAAGAGGATCAAGTCATATCGTAGTTCAGAATAGGTGGATTTTTTTTAAATTTTTTTTATGTCCTAACTTTTGCTAGGCCGCCCCTTTCGAGGTTTTCAACCAAGCGGACTTTTTTTTTTGTGTATACACAGTTTAGACTCATGCGTCAAGGAGCGTTCGAACATGTAGTTTAGGCTCATGCGTCAAGGAGCGTTGCAACTTCAAGGATAATACTTCTTCAAAAACTTGCCATTGATCAGGTCGATTCTCATGCCATCTGCATCAACCAGCTTGTAAGCCCCACTTGAGTAAGCTTCTTGTATGACATATGGGCCATTCCATTTTGAAGTGAACTTCCCTAAAGGTTTATGGGAAGTAATAATGGGTCTTTGTATGGCAAGGACTTGATCTCCTACTTGAAATGATCTCGGGCGAACTCTTTTATTGAAGGCGCGTGGCAATCGAGCTTGAAAACATTCAAGACTCTATTGAGCTTCCAACCTCTTCTCATCAAGAGACTTCAACTCTACTAATCGAAGTCGAGCATTTTTATCATCAGTGATCCCTTCTTGAATAGCCAGTCGTAATGAAGGTATTTTACACTTAAGTGGCAAGACGGTTTCGACTCCATAAAAGAGTGAATAAGAAATCGCTTGTGTTGGCGCGCAGTGAGTCGTCCTATATGCCTATATATATTCTTCCATGCGGTTATTCCAATCTCATTTGGATTTGGAGACGACTTTCTTTATCAAGTTGCATAGAGTTTTGTTGAATGCCTCAACGAGACCATTGGCGGCAGCGTTGTACATCGAAGAGTTACGTTGCTTGAAGCCAAAGAGATCACGAATCTTGTTCATCAACCTATTATCAAATGGATTTCCATTATCTGTTATTATGTAACGAGGAATGCCAAAGCGATATATTATGTTTGTTCGGATGAAACTTGCAACATTTTATTTCTTTACCTTTTTAAGAGCAACAACTTCAGCTCATTTATAGAAGTAGTCAGTTGCAGCCAAGATGTATGGGTGCCACCAGAAGACTTTGGCAGTGGTCCAACAACATCCAATCCCCAAGCGTCAAACGGCCAGGATGCCACAGTCGGGTGCAACACTTCAAGAGGTTGATGAATAAAATCCGCAGGGAATTGACAAGCCTTGCATCTTCGAGCGTAGTCCAAGCAATCTTTTACTATCGTTGGTCAATAATATCCAATCCTTTTTATATGAAAGTGGAGCTTTGGTCCAGACTGGTATGACCCACATACCCCAAAATGTGCCTCTTGCAAAGTTTGGAGTGCTTCTTCTTCCCCTAAGCATCGAGAGTACTCCCTCGAATGACCTTCTGTATAGAGTATCTTTGTGGTAAAGGAAGCGAGGTGCACGATGACGGATTTCAGTCCTTCTCCTCGGATTTTCTGGAAGTATCCCATAGAATAAGTAGTCGATAATGGGTTGTCGCCATTCTTCTTTCTCAACTTCAGAAACAACGACAAGATTCTTGAGTTCATTTTCTTCACCTTCAGCCTCATTTGGCGGCGGTACTACCCATTTTTGGCAAACAGTAACTTACGCTTGATCAGGTAGGGTTAACGATGAAGCTAGGGCAGCTAAAGCATCAGCCTTCTTATTTTCTTTCCTTGGCACATGCTGAATAGTCACATCACCGAGCCACCCCATTAATTTTTTAGCGTAATCATGATACGGGCGTAGTTCCGGCTTCTTGACCTCGTAACTACCTAGAAGCTGATTGACCATTAACTGAGAGTCACCAAAGACTTGAAATTTCAAACGCTCCATTTCGACAGCCATTTCAAGTCCAAGTATTAGTCCTTGATACTCAACAACATTGTTAGAGCAGAGTTGTGTCAACGTAAAAGAGTATGGCTAAAATTTACCTTGAGAAGTGACAAATACTACACCAGCACCAGCTCCTCCACGATGTGCATCACCATCAAAGTACATCTTCCATGGAGGTTGAACTTCAACGACCATTCTTCCTCATCAGGTAGTTTGTCAGTTAGCTCCCAGTCATCAGGTATCGGATGATCTGCCAAGAAGTCTGCCAGTGCTTGTCCTTTTACAACCTTTCGAGGGATGTACAAAATCTTGAATTGTTGAAATTAGAGGTACCATCTCGCTAGTCGATCACTAAGAACAGGTTTTGACATCACGAACTTGATGGGATTTGCTTTAGAAACAAGACGGACAACATGAGCTTGAAAGTAGTGCTTCAACTTTTGAATTGATAAGACTAGCGCCAAACACAACTTTTCAATTGGAGAATAATTCAGCTCGTTTGGTGTCATCATCCTGCTCAAGTAGTAAAGAGATTTTTCTTTCCCCTCACTATTTTCTTGGGCCAACAGTTCTCCAACAGACCTTTCTTGCACCGCAATGTATAGTATCAATGGTTTTCCAGGTATAGAAGCTGCTAAAACTGGAGGCTTCATCAAGTAGGTTTTGATATTTTCAAAGGCATTGCTACAAGCTTGGTCCCACTTGAAAGGAACGCCTTTCTTCATGAGGCGACTAAATGGTTGGCACCTTCCAGCTAGGTTCAAGATTAATATTCTAAGGTATGCTAGCTTTCCTTGCAGGCTTTTCAATTCATGAATATCCCGAGTCTCAGGCATTTCAAAATGGCATCCACTTTGGCTTGATCAATTTCGATCCCTTGATGTCGGACAATGAAACCAAGGAACTTTTCAGCAGTAACTCCAAAGGAACATTTCAATGGATTCATCTTATGGTACCTTCGGAGCAACTCAAATACCATTCTCAAGTCTTTCAAGTGGTCGCCCTTCTCTCTTGATTTTACCACCAAGTCGTTAACATAGCATTCGACATTCTTGTGGAGAAGATCATCGAAAATGTTCTGCATATCCCTTTGGTAAGTAGCACCGGCATTCTTCAATCCAAAAAAGGCATCACCTTGTAGCAATAAATACCCTTGGGGATGCGGAATGCACTAAGATCTTCATCTTTTGGTTCCATGCGAATTTGGTTATAGCCCGACGAACCGTCCATAAAAGACATTGCCTCGTAACCAGTATTAGCATTAATCATCAGCGCTGTAATAGGAAGTGGGAATTCATATTTGGGACACACATTGTTGAGATCCCTGAAGTCAACGCATACTCGAATCAGACCGTTTTTCCTCCTTACAGGGACAATACTTGAAACTCATGTTGGGTATTTAACTTCCCGAATAAATCCAGCTTCAATGAGTTTGTTAACTTCAATTTTAATCAGGGGAACTAAGTCCGGACTAAAGCGCCTTTGGGCTTGTTTAATAGGGGGAGCACCATTCTTGACGGCAAGGTGATGGACTTTTACTTTTGGGTCCAAGACATGCATCTCTCTGTAGCTCTAAGCACAGACATCCCTGAACTCCTTGAGTAACTCAATGTAAGTTCTTTTTTCATCAGCTTCTAATAAATAACTTAGGTATGTGGGTCTTGGTTCTTCATTGGTACCAAGATTAACTTCTTTTAAGGCATCAACTGTATTCTTCACTCCTTCTTCAAGTTCAGGTGGAGCATATTCCGCATCTTCATCTTCTTGAGAGTCCCCATCATTGAAGGATATGTGATAACATGGTGAAACATCATCCAATTTCTCATCATCCTCTATTAGAGATAAAACACCATGCTCGCTTTGTGCAGCAACATGATACGAAGAACCCACAATTTCTTCGTCCTTATCACATTTTTAGTGTAGACCTTAATGTATGGCTTCACCTTCAGTACTTCATCGCACGAAACCTTGACTTTTGTTTTGTCACTTCATTCTAGAAGGAACCAAACTTTTGAAATCTTTAGAGATCTTTTGAATTTTGGGCGAAGCGGGTGTTCTCGTATTTCGATAATTTCTCAGGAACTTATTCCCCTTCTTTAATGGATCCAATCTCTCAAATAAGGAAGTTCTCACAATTGATTTTCCAAGTCGATCAAAGACAGAAGGCATGTTAGAAGTGGTGGATTCGTCTTCTACAGTGATATAATTGCTACTCGCCCTTCTTATGGAGAAACGCGCTGGTGACGGTTTTTTGTATACCAAACCTTCACGTGGTTGCCTCGTTGCAGCTTCTGATGGGAGCTTATCTAACTTTGACGACTCATTGGGATTGTATCAAGATTTTGCAAATAGCTTGTAAGCGTTAGGATCAAAACCTTCATATGTTCGCTTTGTAGGAGTGCCACATTCTGCAAACGATTTTGGGCTACAAACCCTGCAAGTGGCTTTGAGGCCAACTTTACTGCCTCAATTCGCTTTACCGGAAGAGTTAACTCCTTTAGCGTGTTGGTTTGGAGATTAGATGATTCGCCCTCCTCTTTCTTCCTTTTAGGGACATATTGGAGCGCATGACTTACTTTCTTGTCATTAGATGCAATATTCCCTCTATGAGATTTATTCGTGTTGGGTTGTACCTCCTCAGTAACAGCTTTGGCTTTACCAATAGTCACCTTAGATATTTTATTTATGGGCTCGTCATTCTTGCTTTTCATGCCATCATCAACATTTATCTCCTTCACAATGCGTTTCTTCAAGTAGAACTTTGCGTCGGCGAAGTGTGACTCAACCTCGGTGAATGGCTCATCATCAACAACTATCTTCTTCTCGACTTCGCCCTCGTATTATTTTAAACATTGATGGTAGGTAGATAGAACTACTTTATTCTCATGTATCCAAGGCTTTCCAAGCAAGACGTTATATGAAGTCTTCGCATCGATCACATGCAGCCATGCACTTGATTGCATATCTTCAATGGTGATTCCCATCCTGATCGCGCCTATGGATCTTTGCCCCTCTTGGTTGAATCCTTGGATCATCACACGACTTTCTGAGAGTTCATTCATGGGAATACCATGTTTTTTCACGGTGCGAATTGGCAAGATGTTCACTGAGGATCCTCCATCAACCAAAATTTTATTTATTCTTTCATCGCGCATATAGCCAACCATGTATAATGGGCGATATTGAAGAGTGTCACCCAGTAAAAGATCGTCATTTGTGAACGTAACATTTTCCTCGCACGTGTTAACTTCTTGAGGAATAGACTCGATGAGCTTTTCTAAAGATGGTGCCAATGGTAGGCCATCACTCTTTTCTTCCCCTTTATCAGCATTGCAACAACAGGCTTCAATACCATCACAGGCGATCTTCATGCGGAACCAACATGGCAAAAAATCCTCCAAGGTCACTAGATGTCGTAGCTTTTGAGGGTGGTGCACCTCCACTTTTGCTTTCTTTACATGCTTAACTGGATTCCATCTCCTCGGTATTTTCACCATTATTTTCCTTGTTGGTTGTTCCATTGATCCTTTTCGTGGGCTCCTTTTGTGGCGCCTACGATGAGTCACCAACGTCCAACCTTCATCATCCTCAGGTTGATCTTCTTCAACTTTATTGTTCTCCAATAATCCTTCATCTTTACTTTCTTTAAAACTACATAATTCATCTGGACTGAACGAGCCAAAGGTGATAGAGACTTGGTTTTCGCTTGCTTTCTCATCTTCAAGCACGATCTTCTTTTCACGAGCCAAGTCCATAACTTAGTCCATGAAGACAAAGCACTTCTCCAGAGGGTGGCTCACAAGTCGATGGTATTTTTAGTAATTTGGGTCATTTGTTTTCCCAGCTTCATGTGGTCGCTTCATCTCCGAAAGCTCAATAAGATTTAACTCGAGGAGTTTTTCAAAAATAGTTGGCACATCAGAATCCATAAATGGATACTCTTTCTCTTGCATTTCTTTTAGAGTCAACTTTCCACTTGGTTTATCTTGAAACGAAGTGGATTTCATACTCTGCTTCTTGCTCACCTTCGTCGTGAACTTCACAGGTGATGTGTTGACATTCTTAGCTTGTTCGTTTTCAGATCTTGGTACAAACTTGCTCCATTTTTTGACTTCTTACTTATCGTTCCCTTTGTGAGGTTCATAGATGGGCAGCCTTTCATTTCCAGCGAAGGCCATGCTCAATTCCATGTCATGGGCACGAGTTGCAAGTTCTTCAAATGTGCTAGGCTTGATACCTTGCAAGATGCAGCGCAATACCCAGTGCATACCTTGGATGCACATCTCTATGCCAGAAAATTCACTAAGCATGTCTTTACAGTTGAGGCTTGCATTCCTCCAACGATTGATAAAGTCGATAACTAGTTCACCCTTCCGTTGACGAGTATTTGTGAGTTCCACCATACTCACATGCGCTTTGTACTATAAAAGTGATTGAGGAAATATTTCTCTAGTTGATCCTAACTATCAATAGATCCCGCCTCGAGGTCTGTATACTAATCAAAAGCATTTTCTTTTAGCGAGCGAAAAAACTATTTGACGAGGTAATCTTCATAAGTCCCAGCATTGTTTCATGTCTCAACGAAGTGCGCCACATGTTGCTTTGGATTGCCTTTACCATCAAACTGTTGAAACTTTGGAGGTTGATAGCCAGTAGGCATCTTCAACATATCGATCCTTGCAATGTACGACTTTGCTTATGTAAGGGAAGACTTGGTAGAAACTTCATACTTGCTTTTAATAGTTCCTTCGATGAACTCCTTCAGTTGATCGATTGGAATCATCCCTTCAGATGAGACGGGGATAGCCTTAATGGATGCAATTTGTCTTAGGGGAGAATTACTCTCTAGAACCTCCGGGAGATTGCCAGGTGCATGGGTGGATTTTTCTTCCATCAAGATTTCCACCCTATCTGTTAGCTTTTCAATTCTAGCATCTTGATTTTGCATGCACTTGGTCAAGCCAGCGATTGCTTCCGTCAAGTTTTCAAATTGCTCCTCCACAGATGAAGTGTTTGTCACCATGGCTTGCATGATTGTCGTGGACGATGGAGAGTAGCATGGATTGTCACACAGATTGGTCCTCGATTGACTCATGCTACCTATGCGCCGCCAAATTACCTGTTTTACCTATTTCTTTCTATTCTCTTTATATTGTTTTCTCCCCTGCTTTAATTGTTACATGTCTACTTGTGATTCCATACCTAATTGCTACATGTTATATATTGTGCTCCCCTTGTTGAAGATATTTATTACCCCATATAATTATTGTTCCCCGTTATTTGCTTAAGCTATTCTTATTGGCATTTTTCTGATATCCTGGTTTGGTCTTGCTGAGTAGTATCAATTGTATAGAGTTTTATTGATTATATGGCTCGCAGTTGCCTTATTTTAAATTTTGGGGGTTGGTAAGGGCCTTGCGTAAATTTTGTGAAACTTCTGTACACTTTGTGTAATTTATTACGATATACGGTGGGATCGGGTTGCACGCTGCAACAGGAGGAATGCGAGTGCTATATTGAGGAGGAATAAGGGTGAATTACTATTATACGGTGGGATCAGGTTGCACGCTGCAACAGGAGGAATAAGGGTGGATTGATATGGTGTAATAAGAGTGAATTATCATATTGATATAGATATATGGTGGGATGGGGTTGCGCTATTTACTGTTATTATTATTATTACGGAGGAATAAGGGAGGATTTTGTGTTGTCTGGTGGGATTGGGATACGCGTCGCATTAATATATGTGTTTATATATTTTTCTCTAATTGTGTAAGTTATTCGGTAGTTTTACATTTTGCCTAAGGATTGGTTATAGCTGGATATTGATAAGACACTAGAGTTAGGTATTTATTTCTGCAATTTGCTGCTTTTAAATTATATTTTTCTCCTTTTCTGTCTTATTATTTATTGTCTGTAGCTTATATTGTGAGTGTCCTGTCGTAGCCTCGTCACTCGTTCGTCAAGGTTAGGCTCAGCACTTACCAGTACATGGGTTCGGTTGTAGTGATATTGCACTCTACACTTCCTGTGCAGATTTCGGAGCAGGTAGTGGCTGGTCGAGAGATTAGCTCAGGTTATACAGCTCGGAGACCCAAGGTAGTCCTGCTGGCGTCCCCTTCTACATATCTTCTTTACTGTTTTTTCCTTTATTTCCAAAACAGTTGTAATTTCTTTCAGACAATTGATTGTAGAAAATTCAAAGTGTGTTCGTGAGTTGTGACACCGGATTTCTGGGTAGAAGTAGTTAGTAAATGACATCGATATTTATACATCTTTACAGTTATTCCGCTTTATTTTGCCTGTTTACTGATAATTACTAAAAATGGAAAGAAATGGCTAAATAATCTCTAGTGTTGGCTTGCCTGGCAAGTGTGATATTAGGTGCCATCACGATCCCGACGGTGAGAATTTCGGGCCGTGACAATCGTGAGTTGCTATATTTAGTATTTTACCTTTACTTCCTCCTTCTTGTAATCTTATAGGTTCTTCTATGGGCATCTTTTTTCCTGGTAGTTTTATATTTTCTGTTTCTGTTTCTTGGCCTAGTCTATATACCCTTCTTCTAGGTACATTTCTCGTACTAGTATCTACTGTACTCTGATGAATTATTCTCTGAAATGGACTGGAACTGGTTGATTCTATTAATTCTTTTAGACTTATTAAAGATTCTGTTTTTGTTTCTTCATAACTATCTTGCATTTCTTCTAAAAATTTATCGAGTTTTTCTAATTTTCTTTGTGAGATATTTTCTGATCTATATCCCCAATTATTTGTTCTTAATTCGCATTTCTTAAAATGTTCTTCTGTTTTGCTTAGGGTTAATCTGCCAAGTCTACATGCTTTGCATTGGAAAGTCCTATTTTTATTTTCTTTAACCAGCCTCCTTGCTTTTTCTAATGATATATCTACTTCAAATTCATCTTCTATTATTTCAATGTTCATATATTCAGTATCTTCTACCGTACTTTCAGTCCCATCATCTATTTCTCTATTAGTAGTGTAATTATAATCAGTAAACCTAATTGAGGTTTTTTCCTTTGAATTTTTATATATTAAATGAGATTCTGGTTTTAATATTTTTGGCTTTGCAAGATCCTCTAAATTTCATTCTAATCCTGCATATTCTTCAAGGTCGATCTTGGTCGATTTTATTAGTTTTATTCATTTATTTCCCATTACTTCTACTCCATTATCTACCTTAATTTTAAATGTTGTATTACTATTAGTTTCTATTCTTCCTATGAACCCTACACATACTAATAGATTATTTTCATTATTCATTTCTCCGTATCCTTTAGTCTGTATTCCTATTTTAATATTTTTTCTAAATTCTTCTAAGTTTATCATGAAGTCTGGGCTTATATAGAATATTCCTCCATGATTGGTCATGTCTACTTCTGTTAAACCTATTATAGATTTCTTTTGGTCTGACCATCTATCATTATATACCACAACCAGTACTTTAGTTCCTAAATTTTTTCTAGTTAATCATATTACTATTAATTCCATATGCATTAAATTCTATTTATAATTTTTATTTGTCTTACTAATTCTGGGTTAATTAGATTTATTATTGTAACTTTATTTCCTATGGCTGATAACTGTTCTTCTCTGTAATGTCTATATAATTGTGAATTATTCGAAAAGTATCCTACATTATATAATATTTTTGGGTTGAGTAATCTTAGTTGATTTTGTTGGAAAACTTGTATATCTTTGTCTATATCTACTATTTCATCTAATTGCTAATTTTTCTCTTGTCTTTTTCTAGTTAGAATTTTTGTTAACATATTATTACCTATTCTATTATCTAAAAAATTTAATCTAACATTGGTTTGAATAATAAAGGTAATAAATAATAAAGATAATATAATATATTGCAGTAAAAAAGTTAATATTTTGCAGTAAAAATATTTTGTATTAAAGTCTTATGTTGTAAAATCATACTCGGTACTTTCCCTCTCTTAATCTTTAGACATGGTGTTACATTCTTACCAATGTTATGAACTAAAAATTATCCCTTCTATACTCTTTTTTTTGTTTTTTTGTTTTTTATTTCTCTTTTCATCTCTTCTTTCCAACTTTTTAAAGAAATAAATCTTTTCTTAACACTTTTTTTAACCTCACTCTGGCCACGGTTAAATATATATACCCATTTAATCACCTTTGTGATAATTTATTGGGTTTACTTAACAGGTTTCTCCTAGGAATTTATAGGTTAATCCATCAAAATTGTTAAGAAGTCGGAAAGAGAATCATATACTAAGAGTGATTTCTAGTTATTTACAAACTAAGGAAATATATAAAAACATATAGAAACATAAAGTTGTAAAACAGGGGTAATATCCAGAAACATAATTTAGATAAAACAGTAACTTACATGTTTACAGGAGAGGGATTTCCCTTTCGAGAAACCCCAAAACTTTACTGAACTTGAGAATTAAAAATTTGCACATTGAAGCATACGAATTTATTTATTTTAAGAGCTTGAGATAGGAACTACTAAGGCATACATAATATTATATCGGTGGGTGACGAAAGGAAGGGGAGGATATATATCCTGTGTCAATTTAATGACGTTTAGGTTTGTGTATTACTTGACCTATAGTATATTGTTAAATTAGTGATAATGATAGATTAAATTAAAATTATGGTTAATAAGTTAGTAGAAATATTATTGTTGAATAATTTGAAACAAACCAAAGTAAAAAGAGCACTGCATGGAAGTAAAAAATAGGGAGAGCACATATTCATCTAACTATAGTTGGAGAAAAATTAATCATTAGAAATTATCGTCGTTGCTTGTGATGTTTAATTATAAATAATCTAAGAAGAAAATGTCATCATTGCACAAAATTAACACTCGGATACGCGCCTAAAGAGGGTGAAACTGACGAGTGAAAGAAAAATCCCACAAAAATTGTTGATACAAGAGTAAAATGTGTTAAACACAGGTCCTCGCCTTAGTCAAGCTCGAGGTGAGCAAATATGGCGGTTAAAGGAGTACAAAGTTTGCATGGTGAAGAGAGAGAAAAGAGAAGAATTAGAATGGGCCAACCGACCTTTCTTACATCTGTAATGTCAATATATACAAAAGTCTTTTGACTAAAAATGAATAACAAAAATAGCCTCCTAACAAGTTAAATAACTAGCCACTTTACATAATTAGCCATCTCAACCACCCCCCTCAAGTTGGTGGTGTAGCAAACACTGCCAACTTGTGCAAAGCTTCTGAATGTTTGACTCATGTTAATGCTCTAGTTAGAACATCCGCAAGCTGGTCTATAGTTCCTACATGTTGTAACGAAATCAGCCCTTCTTGTAGCTTGCTTATATCAAAATTATAATCTACCTCTATGTGCTTGGTTCTTTCATGGAACACTGGGTTTCTTGCTATGTGCATGGCAGATTAACTATCACATAACACTGTAATAGGCTTAGAAAAAGGAACTGTGAGCTCCTCAAATAGTCTACTAAGCCACACCAATTCCCTAACTACCTTTCTTAGATCTCTATACTCAGCTTCTGCTGAGGATAAGGAGACGGTATCTTGCTTCTTTGATTTCCAGCTAACAGGGCTGCTCCCTAAAAGTACAAGATAGCCACTCATAGATCTCCGAGAATCTGGGCATGCTGCCCAGTAAGAATCACAGTAGGCCTTAACAGCATAGTCTCCTTCTTTGGACAGAAAAATCCCCAGAGTAGGGTCCCCCTTCAAATATCTGAGTAGATGAAATGCTGCTTTCAAGTGAGGATGTCTAGGATCATCCATGAATTGGATCAAATTTTGTACACTGTAGGCTATGTCCAATCTAGTGTTTGTGAGGAAGTTAAGCTTTCCTACCAGTTTCCTATAGTAATTGGGATCAATCAGAACCTCTCATTCTTTTGCCTTAAGCTTGATTGTTGGATCCAGTGGTGAAGTGAAATTTTTGTAATCCATATATTGATATTCTTGAGTAAGTCAAGAGTGAACTTCCTTTGAGATATTATCACGCCATCAACTTTATAAAGAACTTCTAGTCCCAAAAAATAGTGTAACCTTCCCAGATCTTTTATCTTGAAACTATCATCCAGAAAAGTTTTCAAATCTTCAATCTCCATCATATCAGTGTTTACCACTACAATGTCATCTACATACACTGCTATGGAGACAGTTGAGTTTGCAGTTTTCTTGTAAAATAAGGAGTAGTCATACATAAAGTGTGCATAACCCCTTGAACATAAGGCTTCAGTGAGCTTGTCATACCATTGCCTACTAGCTTGTTTCAACCCATAAAGTGAATTGTTGAGCTTGCAAACCAACTCTGAATTATTCACAGTCAGACCCTGAGGAACCTCCATGTATACTTCTTCATTTAGGTCACCATGTAGGAAGGCATTGTTCACATCCAATTGGGACCTGTGCCACCCTTTTGTCACTGCAACAACTATCAGAGACCTCACGGTTGTCATCTTGACTACAGGGGAGAATGTCTCTGTATAGTCAATGCCTGCTTGTTGGGTATACCTTTTTGACAACTAGCCTAGGTTTGAGCCTTTCTACACTCTCATCTGCTTTGTGTTTAATCTTATACACCTATTTACGCCCTATGATATTATTCCCAGCAGGTAAAGGAACTAGGTCCCAAGTATGGTTGGCATGTAATGCTTCAAATTCTTGGGTCATAGATGTTTGCCAGGCAGGATTCATAGCCGACTCCTCATATGATGAAGGTTCACTATCACTGCAAATGTCTCTTCCAAGACTTTGGCTTTCAGGAATCAGAGTATCAGGGGAAACATGGTGACTCTTGGAAAATGCAGCATTAAGAGAGAATTGTGTATTTGAATTACAATGGTTAGTAGGTGATGATGGTTTCAGTTTTGGGAGTGAGTGTAGATAATCTTGTAAGTATAGTGGTGTTTGGAGAGGTCTTTGTGACTTTCTTAGGGTAATGGAGGAGTGGCCTGGTTAATCCCTAACAGATGATGTGTTATGGTTTGAAGGGTGCGGTGTGTCAGATTGTGGTGAGGATGTAGAAGGTTCATTAGACATGGAAGGTCTCACAAGTGTCAGAGGAATATCATGTCCTAAAGGTTGATTGTGTGAAATACTTGTACCATTATCACCATCATATAGATGTTTATCATTTTTAGAAATACAATCAGTAAGAGGGACATAATTGTTAAAGACGGAAGGAAAAGATGTAGTTTCAGAAGATAGAGTGAATGGAAACACACTTTCAACAAAGACAACATCCCTGGAGATATGTATCTTTTTAGTAGCAAGACTTAGGACCTTGTACCCCTTGACTCCATAAGGATAACCAATGAATACGTGTGGTGATGTTCTGGGTTCAAATTTGTCCCTATACACCTTAGGTACAGAGGGATAACACAGACATTCAAAACTTTTCATGTGGGAATATGTTGGTTTTCTTGTAAAGTAATTCAAATGGGGATTTAGGATAACTATGAGAATAAGGTAGTCTATTTATAATGTAGGTTGCACACAGAACACATTCACCCCAGTACTTCACAGGCAATTTTGATTGGAATAAAAGGGCTCTAGCAATTTCCATGAGGTATTTATGTTTTCTTTTTTACTATACCATTCTGTTGTGGTGTATAGGGGAAACTCATTTGATGGATGATGCCTTTGGATTGGAAGAATAGATTTGCTTCTGTGCTAGTGAATTCTGAACCATTGTCGGATCTGACAGTTTTGATTTTGGTGTTGAATTGAGTCCCAACCATGGAAATAAATATTTTTATAACTTGTAGGGTATTACTTTTGTAGGTTAGAATGTTAGTCCAGGTGCACCTACTGTAGTCATTTACCATTGTAAGGAAATATTTGTAATTGTCATGTGTTGTTACATGATAGGGTCCACGTATGTCTATATGGAGTAATTGGAAAATTTCAGTTGTCACATTGGTCTTCTGGGGAAATGGCAGTCTCTCTTGTCTAGCCATTGGACAAATGAAACACAAAAAGGTTGTTTGGATGGGAAGGAAACAGTGATAAAGAAGATTCCTATCATTTTGACAAAGGGTACATTCCCTAGTCTATTATGCCACAAAATGTTCATATCATAACTAGTGGATGCACAAGAATTCAAGTCAGAAATAGAATTCTGATTTTTATTGCTTGAACTTGAAGTATTTACAAGGGGAAAAGATACACACTTATTTGTGGAGATTGGACTATGTACAAATGAATGACTATGACAGGGTGAATTGTGTGTGCAGTGAGTCCTATCATTAAGGCAAGAAACTGAATTGCTTACTACAGAATTGGTATACTTTTTCCTCAGACACTTTGGACAAAGAAAGTACAGACCACATAGGCCTTACCAATCTCCAGAGGCCTCTTCATTAAAGGGGCCTGCAGAATGTACAGGTGATCAGTAAAGGCTACTATACTTTTGGGATTAGAACTTGCTAGACAATGAATGGAGATTAGATTGTATTTAAAGGAGGGTATAAATATTACTCTGTGTAAGGTGATATTAGGTACCAGTGTTGCACTACCAATCTATGATACCTTTACTTTATAGCCATTTGGAAGGACAACTAGAAGTGGATAAGGTAGTGTCACAATATTGGTAATAAGGGATTTGTTAAAGGTCATGTGATTTGAAGCTCCTGAGTCTAATATCCAATAATCAGTCTTGGTTTTGAAACATTCGCAGGACAATTTACCAAAATCAATAGAGGAGGTGCAAACTACTATACCTGCAAAGTTCACAGCTCCATTGGTGGAATTCCCAGCATTCATATGTTCTGCTCCATTCCCAGCTTGAAAGTGTTGCAGCAGACTCATGATCTATCCATATTGCTCTTTTGATAAGCTCATGTTGTGATCTTCATCCAGAACAATGGCTTTTTCTACCTTGTTGCAGGGTGTGTCATGGTGAACATTGGCTACCACCATTTTTTCTTTGTTGAAACTCTGACATCAGTTAAAACCTTAACCTTGATTGAAGTTTTGATTAGGATTGTGATTTTGCTTGCATGAGAATCCAGAACAATTAGGATAGCCGTGTAATTTGTAGCACTTGTCTTTAGTGTGACCGGGCCATTTGCAGTAGTCACACATGGGTCTTCCCCTACCATAACCACTATAATTGCCATTGTTGAGTGAGTAATTGGTCCTATAAGTATTCGACCTAGAGCTGGTGGCATTCAGAGATGTGGACTCAATGAACAATTGAGTGTTTGGCTTGATTTCTCTCTGTTTCTCATCTTGTATCAGCAAAGAAAAAGCTGCCAGTGTTGATAAAAGATTCATCATCAGAATGCTTCCTCGAATCATAATATATGTTTCATTCAAATCCATAAGGAACTGTATTAGCCGCCTATCCTGGTCAGCTTTGTACAAGTTTCCTTGGCACCACAAGTACAATTACAGCTGCACAGGTACCTTTTACTTAAAGTGCTCAATTCTTCCCAAAGCTTTTTCAATTTGGTATAGTAGCTGGTGATATCAAGGGTCCCCTGAGATGTATCATTAATTTCCTTCTGAATTTGATATAATCTAGCTCCATTTGTCTGTTCATATCGATCCTCTAACTCAATCCATAACTCCATAGCATCATTTGTGTATTCAACACTATCTACAATATCCTTCGAAAGAGAATTAAGGATCCAGGAGGTTACCATATCATCACATCGCTCCCATTGCCGGAATTTGTGCGAGTGGGTATCTAGGCGCTTGCATTAACCATTTATGAACCCTAATTTATTTTTGACAGACAGTCCTCATAACACACTTCGCCTCCATGATCTATAGCCAATTCCACTTAAAGGAGTTGACACAAGCATAGCACCAAGATTATCCGACGGATGTAGATACAAAGGATCGCTAGCATCGATTCCAAAATTTCCTTGTGTTCCTACATTCACTGTTGTAGTATTTATATCGTTCAAATTGTCCACCGCCATGAGAAATTGAAGCTATGCTAGTATTTCACTATTGGAAGAAGACGCGTTTGGTTAGTCACTCGAATTGGGGCAAATGCGGCTGACCTTAGAAATCGAGCAAATTAGGGCTAAATTGAAGAGATTGACGAACTGAGAATAACAAAACAGAAGAGATGATCGTAGCGGGATGGCCGGGCTCTGATACCGTATTAAACACAGGTCCTCACCTTAGTCAAGCTCGAGGTGAGCAACAATGGCGGTTAAAGGAGTACAGAGTTTGCATGGTGAAGAGAGAGAAAAGAGAAGAATTAGAATGGGTCAACCGACCTTTCTTACATCTGTAATGTCAATATATACAAAAGTCTTTTGACTAAAAATGAATAATAAAAATAGCCTCCTAACAAGTTAACTAACTAGCCACTTTACATAATTAGCCATCTCAACAAAATGTACTAAGAATACTCAAAATAAGCGTAGTCAAAATATTCAGACTCTTTAGTCCTTCCTAGTTCCTTCAATGTATAATTAAAATATTTCTTGAACTTTAAACTTTAAGGGGTCGTCTGTAGAGATTGTAATGCATAAATTAATAGTGCGGCATTATATCTTGTACAATGTATAATTTAAATATTTATTTTCTTTACTTAAAAAAATATTGTTTAGCACATGAGGGTTAATTTTAATCATTTTAGCTGTTTTAATTCATGTATTATTACTAATCCCATATTCTTATTCAACCTTCTATCCCACGTAAAACACACAAATTTCTGCATAAAATATATTGGTATTATCATGCTCACAACAAAATGGACAACCAAACATTGTATAATTAAGTATATACAAGTATAAGAATCAAACCAAACGCTGCATTTCTTGTGCAGTATTGCTATTTTATAAATGAATTTATTATCACATCTTATACTTTGGAAACCAAAGGAGCACTTCACTTACTAATTGGCGTGGTCGCCGTCACCATCATCCGAATATAATCGGACAGAAAATGAAAAACTAGATCCTTTTGTCCGTATATTCCACAACCCCACACGCACGGCTTTAGTCTACAGTACTCAAAACTAATATTGTGGTCTCTAATTAGACACTAACGACTCAACAGTATCCTCCTCCAATCATATATCGACAACTTATTTGACGAAACCACTCTGGTATTTGCCAATACCATTCATTTCTCTCCCCCCCCCCCCCCCCTCCTATCTGGGATCCTTCCACTTTCCAATAACGATACATATTTTCTTTACATCTGCAAAACCATTTCATTTACCAAAGAGAGAAATAATGAGATAAAATACCCTATCACTCTCTTCTGCAGTATAGTAGTACTCTTCTTTTTTTTCTGCCTGAAATTTTAATAATGGGGAGAGGAAGAGTGCAACTGAAGAGAATTGAGAACAAGATCAATCGACAAGTCACCTTCTCAAAAAGGCGATCTGGGTTACTCAAGAAAGCTCATGAGATCTCTGTGCTTTGTGATGCTGAGGTTGGTTTAATTGTTTTTTCTACAAAAGGAAAACTCTTTGAGTATTCCACCGATTCTTGGTACGTCCCTTGCTATTTATTCAGTCTTTGCAATTAATATCTTTTGTCTACTTTTACTATATGTATTTGCTCTTCTCCGTTTTCTCTTCTTGATCTTTAGTTCTATACCCCTATTTCTTGATAATTTAATAGTTTTTTTTTTTTTTTAAATTTCTCTTATCTACATTCTTTTTATTTTTCAGATCTTCGCTTGCTTATCGTTGTTTTCCTTCAATTCTCTTTGTTTGATTGGTTGAAGTTTATGTTCTATATATAAACTCGCTATTTCTTGACTGCATGCATAGCTTATTAAATTTTCGAGGGCTTAAACCCATTCTTTCTCGTTTTGTTTCTGAAAGAAGCATTGCCATAACAGATCTATTTGAAAACAAGAATAGCGCAGAATTATAAGCCAAATTAATACTTGTGCTTCTCTTTTGTTACTCCTTATGTTTTTCAACCCTTAATCTATTACTCCCACACCAACACATCACCTAATTATTTAGGAAAAGCTTAAGCAAGTGGTACTACTTGAATACTTCCATGCGCACCTTAGACAACTGGCCTAGGGAAGTGTAGAAACAAAAACAACGTACGTAGAACTGGAACAGAAGTCATTTCAGTTACAGAAAGCAACTATGTTTATGCGAGGCTAATTAATGTGTGTGTTTCTCTTTTAGTTGTATTTAACTAAGTACTTGAATCCTGTAAAGGCAAAATTAAAGTCTCTAATAAAACTCTGCAACTAGTTTGATGTCAAATATATATATAGTCTTCTTTTTGAAGCCAAGTACTCTCTATTTAACTTTTAAAGGCATGATGTACTCATGGTCCAGTGGTTCAGCCTTTTACACAATGGTCTTTCTTGTATTTACCGTGGGTATGTGGGGAGCTACAAGCATGAACTAAAAGATCGAATACTTAATTAAACAAGTTAATTTCATGGAGAGTATACAGCTTTAGATGATAACAACAGAAATGAACTTGAATAGGTATGAGTTTAGAGTTATGAACATTTAACTTTGGCAATGGAGGGAAAAACTATTTATGCAAACAATATGAAATTAAGCTTAACTAAAATTATCAACTTAACTATACAAGTTCAAGTTCAGCAGCTATTCATGTTCTTAAAACTCGCCGTTCATATCTGTGGATTGGGGCGGGGGAGGAGGGGGGGGGGGTTTATAACGATCTTAACATAAAGTAATTATAATTAAGAAAAAAACATAAAGCAAAAAATGCATTCTAAATACTCATCCGTCTCAATTTAGATGTAATTTTTTTGTTTGAGCAGGATATTATCCTACACATTTAACTTTCTATAGTTACATGAGAGTGCAAAATGTATATATTGGTAACTTCTTTCGGAGAATTCAAATCTTTTTAACATAAAAATGGTCTACGCCTTTTAATATTGCGGGTGTTAGTGGTTCGGTTCGGCTGGTTATTTTATAAAATTTTGTGCCATATCAATTTTTTTGTTGTTCTGTATAACCAAACGTAGGCTTTTCAAAACCGTCTCAATCATGTCGGTTACTCTTCGGTATCAGTATTGTTCGGTATCTTTTTTTAATGTCATATAAAAGTCACTGTTAAAAATAGAATGCAATAAAACACGTACTTGTATGGGACTTAGCCGAACTCTCTAAATATTTTTACTGTTTAAAGAGTGATAAATTAAGAAAACATGAAAGATGACCAATTATAGATCCAAATCCATCAATCATTCTACAACAACATAAAAGAAATTAAGAAAATACAATAAATAAATAAATATATATATATCATGAGCGGAAAGATATTAACCAAGTTAAGACTCAAGAATAAAGTTTATAGAAGATTAATATTCAAAAAGATAAATCTAAATCATATGAAATGAACATACTCAACATATTATAGTTTGCTACTCATAATCGCTAGAATACCTTGTATCTTACTAGTGAATATACTGAAAATAATTTAATTTCGTAGGAGTTGCGTTTGAGAATTAGAATTTTGAGTTTAATTACTTGTGGCTTGTAACAGTTTTCATAATTCCAACGCCCAAGAAAAATTTTAATAATTTATTTTTAAACTTAAGGTATAAATATATCTTTCACATGTAAATTTATTCATTACGGTTCGCGTAAAATAAAAAATATATCCTAATTATCGGTATGGTAATAAATTTGTATAAAAACCTACGGTTTTATTTTAATTTTTTTAAAACTAAAAATCTGTTCGATACGATACGATTCGATCGATTTAGTCGATTTTTAAATATCCATTAACACTCCAAATAGTGCAAAAGCATTAAATTGAGTTGTCTTTTGGGATGATTCTAGATGTAAAGTAAATTATTCATTAAGACTATAGTGCTAGTAATAACATGTGTAGAACAATCTTCCTTTCTATTTGTCTAATCTTCTTATAATTCTTCTTTTATGTATTCATTTCTCATTTCCTTGTTTCGCATTCTACGTTTAATGTAACATATTTATAACTTTCTGAGAAGGAAGAGAATATGATCAAACATGGTTTATTAACCTCCTGAAATCCATTCCTCTAACTCAGTCTCTTGGTGTGTGAACAAGTTAATGAGATCATAATGTTTGGATTATAATACGAGTATTTAATAATGATAAGATTATTTAGTGGATACACTTTTATTGGTAGATATTTATTTAATTAGACAAGAATGGCATATACGAAATATAATATAGAACATGTGTTTAGTTTGATAAAGTATAAACTTTTATTTTCAGTTTTAATTTATACTTTCTCAAATATGGGAGGACATCTTTTTCATTTTATTTATTTATTTATTCTCGGAATTAATCCCATATTTCAGCCAGTCTAACATTTCTTCTCGTGTTGTCGTATATGCTGCTAGGGTTTTATTCTCTCGCTTGATTTATAGCTAGTTTTCCCTTTGTTTTCCTTTCGAAAAAATCTCATATTTTATCCCGGTATTGTTATTCTTTATAGAAAGGCTTGTTTTTTCGCTTGTTTCTCCTTAGTCATCTCTTTTTAATTTTCTCTCTTAGTTCTGGGGACCTTTGTACCCTAACTCCCGTTGTTCCATCCTAATTGCAACATACTCTAGTTGATTGTTTGAGTTTTTGATTCCTTCTTTTCTTTTCGACGTATTTGTGCTTCTAAATTTTACATCATGTTCTTGCAACTTCTGAGTGGTCTGTGCATATATTGCCCCTAACAATTTTAGGCTGTACTACTTTCTTTTCTTTTTTGTGTATTTTTTTGTATGACAAATCTTCTAGAGTCTAGATATATAGGAGCATTTTCATAGAAAAATTAACCATATTATCCAATGATTACCCATCACCAAGCAAGGGACAAAGTTTCTATCATAGATTTAGTCCCTAATATCCAAAAATATTTAAGTTATACAAATTGTTCTTAACTTACAGCTTGTTTGGCCAGTTGTTGCCCATTGTATCGTATTGTACTGTTATCCCAAAAAAATATTTATTTGCTTGTTTCATTAAAAGTGGTTGTATTGTATTGTTAGTTACATTGTTCCGGAACAATGAAAAGTCCCATATGTTGAAACAACCGATTTGGTGCGGTTGAATTATTTTCTATTTTCTTTTTCCAGTTATGCCCTAACTTATTACTCAATAATTTTATTTTTTCCTTTACCTTTTATTTTATTTATTTTAACTCCAAATCTCCAACCTATAACCTACTCTGTTTCGTCCTTTTTTTTCCAGAACTTTTGCCGCTTCCAACTATAGCGTCAAAGGTGTTCTGCCTTCTTTTGTTTTGTTTTTTCTCCTAATTTGATTTTAACTCCAATTCTAATTATCTTTGTTTTGCCAATTCTCGTTCCTTTCTTTATCATAGTTCTTTAACTTTTTTATTTTTTGTTTTAATATTTTTATGATCTAGTTAGGAATGGAGTGTACTTATTATTGTTTTTAATATTATGAACTTGTTCTACTAATCTTGTTAGAATTTGCATGCATTTAATATTAGAATTTGCATGCATTTAATTGTTTGATCTATTTATAAGACATATTTGGTGATACATTAGAAAGAGATTTTCTTAAATTATTTTTATGCATAATTCTTGATAAAATTTAATATTTAAATAACTAAAGGTATTTTAGCTAACTTATTAGTTACAGTCTAGTATGATACAGTCAAACCAAACAGCAAAATATTATTTAACAACAACAAACAATACAAGCTATCCAAATGTTGTATTCATAAAATGACACCATACAATACAATACAATCTATCTATATTATTATAAAAGCATAAATACAATGTCAGTTTACAAAAATAACCTTATAATATTAAGCATAATAACTCATAGTAAAAGGTGCCACGACCCATCTCCGGAGTCGTGATGGCGCTTGTCGTGGAACCAGGCAAGCCACCCATTTTATCTAACTAAATACAATTTTCCATATAATGCCCTTTTTAACAAGTCTGAAATCAATAATAATAATAATAATAATAAATCCAATATTTTTGGGAAAACCAGTTTATGAAATTCAAAAGACCAAATCCTACTAACCCCGGATCCAGTGTCACACAGTCATGAGCTGCTAATACTTAATACAACCAAAAGAAATGACTAACATAGTCTGAAAATAAATACGACAGGTGGAAAGGAAAGAGAAGAAGACAAGATCACGGTCGCCAGCTGCTACCTCGTCAACTCTGATGAAACTGTTGTGCTCACTGACCCGAGCTGAATTCTTCTGTACCTGGATCTGCACACAAGATGCACGGAGTAACGTGAGTACACTAACTCAGTAGTAACGAAACCAAACTACGGGCTGAGTGGTAGTGACGGACTAAACCTCCGATAATTCAAACAACAGTATATAAATTGGACATGACAGTAATATGTCAGGAAATAAACACGAGGCATCAAGATATGTCTGTAACTCTGCATACTAGCATGAATGCATATAGAACCAAGAATGATGTATACTCAGCAATCGCTCTCTCATAAGGTGGTCCACTCGGTACTAGAATACGGCTTTCTGGCCTAGGGAAGTCCATCCCGGATATTACATAAACACAAGTGACACAGTCACTAAGTACTGAGGAAAAAGGCCAATCCAGCCCCCACGGAGAAATCCATCTATTGAACGGAATACTCTGACAAATCCATGCCCAGGGAAATCCATCCCTCAATATTTGTGCGCTCACTGGGGGTGTATAGACTTCGGAGGGGGTCCTTTCAGCCCAAGCGCTATATCAAGCCAACGAAGGTATGATTTCTGGATCGTTGCGGTGTGCAGCCCGACCTCATAACTGTCTCAAAATCAGGCTCCAAGCCTCACTCAGTCAGTACCTTACACTCTCACTCACAATGCTCTAACATATGAAAATCAGCTGAAACCAATGATAATATAGAATAAACTAGCAACTTACGAGACTGAGGCACGAAACATATACTATAACAGGACTGAGTACATGAAAGCAATAATCGCAGATAGAGACAGCAATAATCGACCATTCCGGTCTAAACACATCGGCGTGAAGCCTTAACATTTATATTTAGCATGATTTCTATTTCGTTCAAGGTAATTACCACATTCACAGTACAATATCAATCTAAGATAACCAGTAGACAGTGCCATGGGATGAGCCAGGCTACAAATATGCGGTAAACCGCATGCCCGTCACTTGGCAAGTGTGTCACCTTAATTAACCACAAATATAAAATAGTTTAGGGTTTCAAACCCTCAGTTCCAAGTTTGGAAGCGTTACCTCAAAACCGGCTAATATACTACTCCGCAGTGCCCTTGCCTCTAAATTCGGCCTCCGAGTGCTCCATATCTACCAACAATCAGATGTATATCATTAAAATAAGCTAAGGAACTAATCCCAATCGAAATGTATCAAAAATCCCGAAATTGGTCAAACCCGACCCTCGGGCCCACGTCCCGAAATTCAGAAATTTTTATACCAAACTGTTCTTCATCATCTCACGAGTCCGTACATATAAAGAACACTAAATTCGGAGTCCAAATGACCCCTCAAATCACAATTTTAAAGATTCTTAATCTCAAGCCCTAATCACCCAATTTACACTGATTTTTCCCTAATTTCCACCATAATTCCGACCTTTAATCACATATAAACGAGTTTAGAGTCCAAAAATTCTTACCTTGGTGAGGAACTATCGAACCCCTCTTCAAAACCCTTCCAAAAGCTTCAAACCAGGATGAAATATTGAGAAAGTGGCTAAAATTCGAAGGCACGTTTTTATATCTTTTGCCCGGTGGGTCCGCACCTGCGGATCTCAGGTGCGCACTTGTGAAAAATCCCAAGAACTCTAATTCCGCACCTGCGATCGACCTCCCACACTTGCGGCCTCGCAGGTGCGGCAAATACCTCGCACCTGCGGAAATTCCCTCACTTAGCCAACTCCCGCACCTGCGGTGCCACGTCCGCTCCTGCGGAGCCGCACCTGCGGCTCCCCATCCGCAGGTGCGAAAAACACCAACAATAGAACATAGCAGTGACAAAAATCATTCCAAACTCCCCGTTAACCATCCGAAACCATCCCGAGCCCCTCGGGACCCCAACCAAATATACCAACACCTCATATATGATCATTCAAACTTAGTTGCACTCTCGAAACACTAAAAATAACATCAAAATACCAGAATCACATCAAATTCATGCCTAAGAACTTTGAAATTTCTAAAACCCTCCAACGATCCCGAAACTACCCAAAACAACTCCGATTAACCTGAAATTTTACAGACATATCCAAAATGACATTACGAACCTGTTCCAACTGTCGGAATTCTATTCTGACCCCGATAGCCTATTTTTCACTGCTGACCGAAAATCGCCAAAAACTAACTTTCGCCAATTCAAGTCTAATTCTACACCGGGCATCACAAAAATATTTCGAACACACTCCTAAGTCCCAAATCACTTAACGGAGCTATCCGAGCCATAAAATCTGCATTCCGAGGTCGTTTCCCAATAAGTCAACTCTCAGTTGACTAGTTGACTTTTTCCATTATAAGGCTATCTTTAAAGGCTACATGACTGAACTCTCACTACAGCCACTCAATTTCAAGCCTATCGACTCTAACACATCAATAATGGAATAATCAATCCATGACAAGTCAATGACAGCAATAAACATGCAAGTTCTACGTAACGACAGACCGGGTCGTTACAAAAGGACATAATCGGAATTCTAGATATTAGTCTTATAATCCTATTAGTTTTAGGATATAATACTACACGTTATGAATCATACATGGTTACCTTTTCTATTAGTATAATTACTTTCAGACTGTCTAATTCATATAAAATTGAACAAGTAAACATGTTTAGTCATGTAATCCTATTACTTTTATGATATACTTCTTAAAAATTTCTATTACTAATTTAATTTGAAAACATATTATAATGTCCTACTACTAATTTAACTTGAGAATGTATTATTTTTTCCAAATTTATTTAGAAAAAGGAGAGCTTATATTATTATAAAAGTATAAATATAATATTAATATACCAAAATAACGTTAAAATATTAAGCGAAAGAACTCATAGGAAAAGGACATAAATGCAATAACCTATTTTTTAGACTACAATACCTTCTTTGCTAATTTTTAATATTTAATATTTTAAAATTAATAAAATTTTATCTATGAAATTCTTATTAAAAATACGTAGGAAGGTTTAACAAAATCAATTTTATAGGAATCCTCTGTATTGGTAATACATTACCACTCCATAATGTCCAATACCAAAAAATAAAGTAATATTAAATGGACTTCATAAAAAGCTGAAATTGCGAAAAAAATACCCCTATGATAATATATTTTTATATTATTTGAACCATTTTCCAACTCAAATAATATTTTTTAATTAATTTTTCGTGTAATATTGAAAAATACTCAATTCAACAACTAAGAAAATATTTAAGAACATAAATGTGTGAGAAAGAGAAGAAAAGGTTGGTAAGAGTCAATATCACTAATGAATCTACAAACATAAAGATCTAAAAGTGAGATGTCATATCAATCTTTTACTCTTTAAAAATAAAATTTATAGTGTTAAAATTATAATTAAGATTAACTATTCAAAACAAAAGATGAACTAATATTAAGATATGAATCAACATAGAATAAATTATTTTTTATGTTAAAACTACATAATTAAAATTTTAAATTAATTATTTAGCAAGAGAATCTAATTCAATTATTTTTTAAATTCATCATATATAAAAAATTTATTCAAGTTAAAAAATCTTAGGATACATAAATCTATTCCATAAAAAGAGCATTAGAACACAAAGTAAAAAGGTTAGTATATTATTAAGAATCAAAATACTATACAAGTGTTTAAGGAAGCACAATCAACGTTAAATACTAGTCAAGAACAAGCTTTCAAGACTATATTATAAAGAGTCGACTCTGGTATAACGAGATTATTCTTCGTAGATGCCTCCGACGTAATCAAAATAATATTTCTATGTCATACATTACTTGCAAATATTATATCAAGAGGCATGACACTGTTAGATTTGATATCCCTCTTCAAACAACTTAAATAACCATCACAAATATATCAAAAAAGAGCAATGGTGCTGAATTTATAAGGAAATCAAAATTGATAATATGGGATGAATCACTTATGAAAGTGTCAAACGATGAAAATAATTGTCTAAAGTTCTAATTAATGAACCGTTTGGTGAAAAATTAATGGTTTGGGTGGTGATTTCTGTCCAGTACTATTAGTAGTTCCAAAATCGACAAAAGCAGAGACAGTAAAAACTAGGTTACCAAAGTTATACTTCTGGCCTCAAATGAAAAAGATTCAACTGACAAGAAATATAAAGTAAGAACAGATTCAGTATTCAGTGTCTTCTTGCTTTGTGTCGGAAACGAATAAGAGCATCCAATAAAAGATGATTTGGATTTTCCTGAACACTTGGTTATCAATCACAATAGTAATAGTGGTGTATTTAATAAGAGAAATATTTCTATCATTAGATTAAAATGCAATTTGTGCAAATCACATGATGGAATTAAAAAGATATTTTAGCTAACAGAAATGAATATGTTGATCAACTAAATAAAATGTTGATTGCAAAATTTTATAATAAAGATAAAATATTTTTCAGTTTTTGACTCAGCAAAAAATGGTACCAATAATTACTACCAAGAAGAATACTTAAATACTTTAATACCAAATAGCCTTCTACCATACATGTTTGTTGTCAAGTTTATTATTTTTTACACATGTTAGTGTCATCGTATATATAATAGACTAAGTTAAAATTGATCTTCTATTGTATATAGGTTAATTTTGAAAAAAATAATATATCTGTTATGCTACTGAAAAACTTAGATACGCCGAATAGCTTATGTAATAGTATACAGATAGTATTGTTTTGACAATAACGTCATACATGCAAAAATTATGATACTGGTCAATGTGCTTCTAAGTATATTCTTATCCCTTAATTCAATTTTCGTCTTCCGAAACTAAGGAATATCCTTTTAAATTTGTGTGAAAATAATATTTAGTATGTTTATGTTTTGCAAATTTAACAAATAATGTACAAGGAAATATCCTAAATATTGGACTATATTTACCGTAATATATTTTCTTGCACGAACAACTGTATGTTGCACTTTTAAGAGGGATATCAAGATCGACAACAAGAGTTTTGGTTGGTAGAGCAACCAAAACATTAGAAGGAAACATACACAAAAATATTGTCCACAAATAATTGTTCGTTAAGATACCATCACATTATATACTTATAAACTATAATACATAATTATTTAACTAACATGACAAAATTGATCATTTGTGTAAGTTTTGATGATGTCCTTTTATTTTAAATTCATGTATTATGCTGATATAATAATATTTTTCGATATTTAGATGATTGTTTTATTATTATACATAAAATTTCTTTCATTAATTAAATTCTATTGTTCCTTCATATAAATAAATATTTAATCATTATGTGTCATAGTACATTATAAAACAATGAGTAACAATGCTCCAAACAATCTATCTCAGGATATTGTTTTCCATTACTCCTATCCCAACTCTATCCAATCCCTTACCAAAAGAAAAAGAAAAAAAAAAGAATGGGCCCCGTAGGAATATTTCAAAGTCGCCTTAGGTTTGGGTAGGTAAGCCAACTCTTAAGATATTTTTGTTTGGGTAGGTAAAAGAACTCGGAACAAGAATGGACCTTAGTTTCCTAATGATGGTGCGAACTACATTTTGTTTGTTTGGAATCTAGTTAATGGATACTTTTCCTGGCCCTTGGAAACAATGGCATCATGAAACGATTTTCCTTAGGGAACATACTGGAAATATAGTGTATTTGCAGAAAATACCTATGGATAAGTGCATAAAGGAATATTAGAATGATAGTGAGAATGAGGAGCATGAATAATGACAAGTGACAACTTCGCTGAAGAATTGGACGACATTGCAAATATTCAAGGGCATGACCAAGTGACCAATAAGGTAGTTGTAAAATTTAAAGACAAAGGTTCAAATCTTGATGGAGACAAAAGAATAATAGATAATTTCTTCCGATTTGCCTAAGCATTGGTTGCCAATATTGTTTAGTATCTCTGCAGGTAGAAGGTATTAGGTATCTGATGAAATAATCGTGTGCGCTAGCCTTGGCACCACTGATGTAAAAAGAAGTTTAACACTCTATTATCTAGAATTTTAGTATTTTCATTTTGAACCAATAATTTGAGAACTTTGTAACACAAATATTTGCTTTTATAACAACTTCTATCGGTGATTACCCAATTCTGTATATAATTCTCACTTTTTCTTTTAAACCACGTTCAAATGCATTAAATATTTTACTGATATAAATTTTCAAATCGATGGTCTTATTATTACCCCCTCTTTTTTAATCTGGTATCAGCATGGAAAGGATTCTTGAAAGGTATGAAAGGTACTCATATGCTGAGAGGCAGCTTACTGCTACTGATCATGAAACCCCGGTATGCCTAAGTCTTGACAAATTTTTAGTATTTTGATTCCTATACTAGTGGAGTTAGGAATCAAAATTTGGGAGAACTTAATTTTGTGCAGGGGAGCTGGACTTTGGAACATGCTAAGCTTAAGGCAAGACTTGAGGTTTTGCAAAGAAACCAAAGGTTATACGACATTCCCTACCGTGGTCAATAACTGTATTTGATATATCAAATCTTCTACAAAATGAACTGGTCCGTCTTAATAATTAATTTACAGGCATTATGCAGGAGAAGATCTGGACTCATTAAGTATGAAAGAGCTGCAGAATCTTGAGCACCAGCTCGATTCTGCTCTTAAGCACATTCGATCAAGAAAGGTAGAGAAGCACAGCCATCATATTTATAGTTTTAAACATATGTAGAGTTTGTTCTAGAAATCTTTTGAACTGAAAAATCTTTTGCTTGTAGAATCAATTGATGCATGAATCCATTTCTGAGCTGCAAAAGAAGGTGAGAAGCTTATACTTTTAAGAGATTAATTTTCTTAATCTCTTTGAAATGCAATATTGCGTAATCTCATTAACATAATTCACTGGTTTCAAGCTAGTGTTTATGATCAACAATCCAATTTCTAAGGGAAATTTTATTGCATGATCAGAAAGGGGGAGCCAGGAGTTCAATATATCATGGTTTCTGAATTTTAGAACGACTACTTCAAGTACTAATAACTGGATTCTAAATTTAATATTTGGGCATATATTTAAAGAATATATTAACACAAATACACTATTTGAGCAAATAAGTTGTGCTGTAACATTCCTTTTGGATGCATGGCACAGGACAAGGCATTGCAAGAGCAAAACAACAAGCTCTCGAAGCAGGTAGTAATTATTTTTTAAAATGTCTACATCTCACTCCAAAATAAGGGCATTATTTGTTGTAACTTTAGAATTGCTTGAAAAGGTAAAAGAAAGGGAGAAAGAGCTGGCTGAGCAGACCCAGTGGGAGCAACAGAGCCATGATCACCTCAACTCATCTCCATTCGTTTTGTCACAGCCCTTGAGCTCTCTTCACCTTGGGTATATATCTTCTATCTTTCTGCTAAATAGCTTTCAATATCTATCTTGGAACAAGCTTACTAATTATGGAAGTGCCAGAATCTCATGCAACCAACCATTTCATTAATTTTGTCAAGTAGCAAAAACTTATGAACGCGTATTTATAACGTTGATCGGACGTGAGAAATGCAGGGAAGCATATCCGACTGCAGGAGACAACGGAGAAGTTGAAGGATCATCGCGGCAACAACAACAGAACACTGTGATGCCGCCATGGATGCTTCGCCATCTTAATAACTGATACTAATCAAGTATTATAAGCGTGAAGCGATCAGTATTATGCTATGTTTTGGCGCGCGTTTATGGGTTAGGAAGAATATGTACATATATGTTAACAAACAAACACAACTTTTATCCTAATTAATTATGTATGTATATATGGTGCTGTATTACGATATTCAGAAATATATATAATGTAGTACCATATCATCCTCGCCTTGGATATTTAGGCTTCTAACTTCTTATGACTCCTATTTATAAATTTATTTGTTCTATGGCGTGGTCTTTCTTGTCAGTTTAATAGCTTCTTAATAATTGGAGTGGATTTTCGACAGCAATGACACAGTGAGTACTGATTGTTTTTAACAATATATAGCTTCATTATATATATATATATATATATAATGATGTTTATTAATTTGATTCTGAATAAATTATTTATACGTAAGTATTTAATACAAATGTGAGGTATTAGTCAAAGCTACACGGTTGCCAAACCCCTTAACACGTACGACACTAGCGCCATCCCTGGCAACTGGGATTTTTTTATGTTTGCAGAATATTACTACTGCTTCCTCTCTCAATGTACGTGCCACTTTTTTCTTTTTAGTTTGTCCAAAAATAATATCACTTTTTATATTAAGAAATAATTTATTTAAAATTCCTATTTTACCTTTAGTGATATGATTTTTAGCCACACAAATCTTGATAGCTTATTTTAGATCATAAATTTCAAGAAAAAATTCTTTGTTTCTTAAATTTTGAGCCCCGTCAAATAGTGTCACATAAATGGGGACACATGAAATACTAAAAACTGTTCGAATTGACTATTAAGGGTCTTTTGTTATGCGGATTAAGTTATCTCGGAACTAATTTATCCTACTTGGGAGGTGTGATGATATAGTCCCAAGTTTGAAGTATTAAGATTGGGATTAAATTTATACCAAGTTTAGTTGGCGGTGTAAATTTATCCTCGGACAAAATCTATACCGTCAATCAAATATGATATAAATTCAATCTCACACTTTATTCTCTTATCCCGCGTACCAAACGAGAAAGACATTGCCTCCTATATAGGTACTGTATTTTGTCCAAAATGATCCGCGGCCACGTCTCTTCGTCCAAAACCCATGTTACTTAGGGTGTGTTTGGTACGAAGGAAAATGTTTTCCATAAAAAGTATAGAAAATGTTTTCATGGAAAATGAGTGTTTCTACCATTTATTTTCCCTTGTTTGGTTGGTGAGTGGAAAACTTTTTCCGGAAAATATTTGCTAGTATTTGGTTAGGGAGTAGAAAATATTTTTTTATGCTACTCTCCTCACCCTTCCTCCTCTCCCAAGCTGTCATGTTTCCTTGCTCCCCACCCCCCCAAAAAAAACCCCGACGTTTTCAGGACTTTATCTTCTTTAAGAGTTTAATTATTTTAATAAAAATTCACATAAACTCAAACGAACTAATGTGTTTTACTTCTTTATGCAAAAATAATGTTGAAATTTGTGTTCCATAACTAAAACGAAAATACTCTGTTTTTGGTAGAAAAAAAAAATACTATTTCTACAACATGAAAATAAAGTACTAATTTTATTGAAATAAGAGAAAATACTTTTTCTACATCATGTAAAGAAAATACTCATTTTGTTGAAATGAAAAAAAATATTTTTTTTACATCATGAAAAGAAACTACCATTTTGTTAAAATGAAAAAATTACTTTTTTATATCATGAAAAAAATACTCATTTGTTGAAATGAAAAAAAATCTATCTATAAATGAAAAGAAACTACTATTAATAATATTTTATTTAGGGTAGAGGTGGTGGTGAGGGGGTGGAGTGAATTTTTATTAAAATAAT